>RCUC01110767.1:0-10005 GCA_003697995.1 Taxidea taxus jeffersonii
AAAAAAAAGACATGGTCAAAGTTTGAAAATAAAAGTTTTAAGCCTTAGGTTAAAAAGCAAAAGATGACAGATCCACAATTCTATGAATTGGTGTAACAACTCATTTAAAAAAAAGAGAAAAAAGAACCTTATTTTTTAGAGCAGTTTGAGCCTCCCAGCAAAATTGAGCAGGAGGTACAGAGTTCTCAAACATTCCCTGTCCCTCTACATGCGTAGCTTCCCAACTATTATGATGCCTCATGAGAGAGCTACAATCGATGTTACAATCGATGAATCTACATTGACACATCATTATCACCCAAAGTTTACATTAGAATTCCCTCTTGGTATTATACATTCTATAGGGTTTGGCAAATGTATCCACTGTATAGTATCATACAGAATAGTTTCAGTGCACTAAAATCTTTCCTTCTCTGCCTATTCATCCCTCCCTCTCTTCACCCTCTGGACAACCACTGATCTTTTTACTGTCTCATAGTTTTGCCTTTTCCAGAATGTCACATAGTTTGCCTTTTATCACTTAATAAGATGCATCTAAGTTTCCTCTATGTCTTTTCATTATTTGGTCATTTTCATCATTTTTAGTACAGAATAATATTCCATTGCCTGGATGTATCACAATTTATTTATTCATTCACCTAAGGAAAGACATCTTGATTGACTCCAAATTCAACAGTTCATTTTTAAGCTCCATTTTTAAAGAGTAGCCATCTGAGATCAATTACTGTCTTTATTTCCCCATTGAATTTCAGAGGCAATTCAGCCAAACTCTTAACTGATACATGAATTTCCCTCAACAGCAAACCCAGCAGGCTTCAGACTAACTTTGCTTGCATCCTCCTCTAACAGGTAACTCACCATTTTCAGAAGGTAGCCCAGTTTATTACAGGATATCTGTAATTATTATTAGACATTTCTTCCTAATGGTGGGCTTTTCCTATACATCTCAAAATCTGCCTTTCCATGTACATTTCCAAATGCATTTTTAAATTAAAATCTCAGCATTTTTTTCTATTGTTTAAAGGGGAAAAGGTAACAGAATTGTTGGTTTTATTCTTTCTGCATCTACTTTTGCAACTTATTTACTTATTTATTTTTTATTTTTACAATTTGGTCTCAAAATATTTACGACAAGACTTTCAGACAATCAACATGATCCCTCAGACTTTCATTTTCCTCTGGAACGAGCATTGCTAATTCCTTCAAATTCATGCTCACAACACCATTTTGAGTCTCCCACATTATTCTGACTATTCTCCTTTGGACATGCTTCTTTTTATCTATATTTTTTTCTTCAGAATTGGGCACAGTCTTCCATGAGTAATCGGATGAATGCAGAGGAGAGGGAAACAATTATCTCTCATGTGGAGTGTATACATTCCAATTACTGCAGTTGGAGGCTGCATCAGCTTTTCTGCCACACTACTCTGAGACCACATTAAACCTACAGTTAATTAAAACTCGCTCCTTCCCCATCTGCTCTACTCTGCCTCCTCACTTCTTCATCATATTTTCCCTCTTAAATTTCAGCCTGTTACATTTGGCTGTCAAGATAATTTCAGAAACTGTATCTACTATCCAAAGCTTTCACCCTGTTTTATGGTATTTGGGACTTTGATCAATTGCATTTAATTCACTTATTCACTCATTCACTCATTCATTTATTCAAACAATATGTATTAAGTAAATGTCATTTGTGTTGTCATGTTTGGACTAGATCTGGGTATACAGAGCAAACACTGGTGCCTGTTCTTAGGAAATATATAGTTTAGTGAGAAAGACAGACTATAACTGATCAGACTAATGAGTGTGTAATTACAAAGTAATCTAACTGCTCTGAAATTTAAAAGTACAATTTTATAAGTGATTACAACACTTTATTATTATTATTACTACAAGTAATCTAATGTGGATATAGGCAGGGAAATGTTAAGAAAAGCCTTGCCTAGAGAAGTGACAGTCAAATTGAGACCTATAGGACAAGTAGAAGTTAACTAGATAAAGGGGTAAATGTGTGGAAGAACATTCTAGCCGGAGGAAAGGTCCTGGAGGAAAAGGAAGCATATCATGGTTTGAGATCTGAACAGAGGCCAGGCTGTCTAGAATAAATAGTAGTAGTCATGGGAGAACCATGTAAGGTGATGCTACAGATGTAGGGAGGGCCAGACCATGTAAGGTTTTTGCAGGCTGGATTAATGATCTGGGTCTACTCTAATAGCTTACAAAGAATCTCCCTGGAGCAGACTCTACTACTTGAATTTTAACTTCATTTCCTCAAATTTTCAGAGCCTTCCCCCCATTAGTCAAGTCCAAACACTTTAGCTTGCTATACAAGGTCCTCAAAATTTGATTTCCCTTCTCCAATGTGTCTCTGGTGAGTTCTTAATGTGAGCTCTGTGCTCCTGCAGAAACAACCAATCAAGCAGTACATTTTCCCACCCCTCTGCCTTCACCTGAAACATGGTACCTTTCTGCCCCAGCCTCATTTAGGGTCCATAAGATGAATACATGGCCAGGGGCGCAACCACTTAGCAATTCCTCAGACAATGGCTCTGTTTTCTCAGGGGGCAAGAAATATTTTTGTTACTTCTTTTGAATGCTACAAAGCTCCTATACAAATTCAACACACAATAAAGAGCTAACTCATGTTTACAGATTATGTAAGTAGCCTCCCCTAAGAGCTCCCTAGTGAATAAGGTTACTCGGTTTACCTAGCACTGTGTTGTGTGTAGTAGGCACAGCAGTAATGCCTCACGGTTATGAGATTCGGCTTCCTTAGAAAACATGCTGTGAAATCTTTTGTATCAGGAGTCTTTATAGAACATAGAAGCCATATTGGCGCATGTATATTTCCTCTTCCTTAATGTTTTAGGGCAACATTTCCCAAAACATGCTCCACACTACTGAGTGACATCCAAAAAAGTTAGTTGAAAAGATGTTCCTTGGCCATATAGTTTGGGAATATCAGATTATGTATGAAATTGATTTAAAGAACTTCTCAGAACATTAACCTATTAGTAGGCATTTTTATTGTCCAACAGACAATCATTACTTCATTCATTTAACAAATATTAAGAATTTACCATATGCCAGGTAACATGGTAACAGAGGTGTGCTGGCAAATGTTTAAAAACCAGCTCTCTAAAGAAAAAAGAAACACCAAACACCCCAACTTGCCATGTTTGCTAATTTCGATAATGTATACACTCTAACATGGTGAATTTCAAGCCATCAGGGTGACATCACCAAATCTGGAATAGTGACAAAATGCACATACTCAGCCCTTTCCAGCCAGTACAAACTGGCTCCAGCATACTAGGTGTTAACCAATGATGAATAAAATAGCCATGGTGTCTACACTTGTAGAGCTTATAGTCTAGTGGAGACAAAAGAAAATAAGCAAGTTCATAAGCCAATATATAAGGCTGAATTGTAAAAGGGATGGCCAAGGGAAGAAAAACAGAGCCCTGTCAGATAGAGCTTCATTAGGATCTGGGGAGATGGTCACATGAGTCCTCCCCAAAAAAGAGATGTTCTAGCTGAGTACGAAGTTATGAGAAGAAGCTTGTCAGAGGAGAAAGGAGAAGAATAATGTTCCAGGTGAGAGGAACAGCATGTGCAAAAATATAAGCCTGCAAAGAATATGGTTAATTTTAAAGGCTTTAAAAGGCCACTATGTCTGGACAGAGCGAGTAAGAGAGAATGGCAAGAAATGAAGTTGCAAAGGTTTAGTGGGATCTAGATGCATGGCCTTGGACCTCCTAGTAGGGAGTGTGGATTTTAAAAGGCAGAAGGAAGGGGGTACCTACCTGGCTCAGTCAGAAGAGCATGTGACTCTTGACCTCAGGCCCATGAGTCTGACCTCATGATGGGCATAGAGATTACTTAAATAAATAAAACTTTTAAAAAAATAAGAGGCAGAAGGAAGCATTTGAAGATAACTTTTGTTTTGTTTAAGGAAGAAGTGGAATATTCTTACAAGCTGACTTTTGACTGCAGTATGAAGAATGGCCCAGAGCATTTCCCACACTTACTTGACATGGAACCCTGCTTTGCCTAAGGAGCTTTCTCTGGAATGGCCCTCACAGCATATCTTGGAAAATTTTATATAACATAATATAATATAAGTACTAAAGAAGCATATAATTAGCTAACATTATTTTTCAACCTCTTCGTTAGCAAGAAACAAATAGTTAAGTATGTTTAATAGAAGCTTCTCTATTGCTGCTCCCTACCAAACCATTCTAACCTTTTCCAGCAGGCTCAGGACAATCTTGCCTATTCATTCATATGATGAAAATGAAAACAGCTAAAACAAAATAATAATAATCTTAAGTGAAAGACCTAGAGATACTGTGAGTCCAGGTCAGATAATATCAGCTATTGACAGTTACGCCCAAAGCCTGGTTGTTCTTAAGAAAATAGATACAGCTGGTTCTAAAGCAGCGCTGTCCAATAGAATGTTTTGCAATGATGGAAAGTTCTGTATGCTTATTGTCCAGTATCGTCATCCCGAGCCTTGTTTCTATTAAGCACTTGAGATATTGGTAATGTGGCTGAGCACTGAATTTTAAATTTTATGTAATTTCAATTCATTTAAATTAAATTTAAATAGCCTCATATGGCTTTGGCTGCCATAATGGATGCCATAATTCTAGAAGATATTAATGGTAAAGTAAAAAGTGGTGATTTCCCTCTCTTTATAGCTAAATGAAACCCCTGCTTCCAAATAAACTTAGTCCCACAGGAGAGCAGTAATACGATAAAGGCATTTCAAAGGTCACTCTGCAACTTAGTCTTCCATTGTGATGTTCTGCCTTTTTTTTTCTTTTCAAAGCCATATATACACAGGAGAACTTGTTAATGTCTCTAAATAATAGATTAGAGTTATTTATGACTGTGCTCACATACTCATTTTCTCCTAAAAATATCACCACATTTTAGACATAAAGGCTTTCTCTCTGATGGAAGAAAAAAGTTGGAAGGCGATACAGAACAAAATAGTCTTGTGACTTTGTTTTGTCGATATGTAGCTGCAACCAACCGACACAGCAACTATTACCCACTGCTCCTATTTTTCATGTCAGCACTCAGAGTTCCTTTAAATCTCCTTTAAGCTCCCAAGCACTTTTAAATTACATCATACCAAGTCAATGGATGGGAAAAATGGCCAGGAATATATGGCCCATTAAAAATTCCCTACTGGCCCTTCTATGACAAGGAGTTTCTCAAAACATTCTGTTATTTTGCCAGATAAATCTTTCTTATTGATTTTATTCTTTAACACCCCATCATGAAGAATTGGGTTTGTAAATGGTCCAACACAAGGGGTTGCAACTTGTTTAAATGATGCTGCCTGTCATTTTCTAGGTAGGCTTGCTTTCCGTCTTCATTCCTTCATTTTTATCCTTCCCAGCTTCCTTCCTTCATCTGTTCAACAAATTTCTCCTAAGGACTTACTGTGTGCCTGGTACTATGGCATGGGGCTGGAGATAGGGCAGGTGAGACAGAAAGGGTCTCCGTACTCATGGAGTGTCTGGAATGCTACCAGACACAGAACAGCATGCTGGACAGCATGAGGAGGTCTATAAACAGGTTTGGGGAACAGTTCAAAATATTTGTTGCAAGAAGAAAGAGGATGTGAAGAGATGGGCTTAGAGAATCAACACACTGGGCTTCAGTTTCATCCAGAAATTTTGCCTTTACAAAAGAAAAGAAAAATATTTCCCAGAATCATCTTCAAGGGCTACACAAAAAATTAGTTGAAAATTATGGAATACAGTATCAAGGCAAATCTTACCCTATCATTAAATAAAACAGTTACCTATGTGTGCATGGAAAAATAGTCAAAATCTCATTCAGGGCCTTATAGATTAAAATCAATTTACCACTGAAGTTTCCCTATTGCTGACCAAATAGTCTGAAATCCTTAGCCAGACATTCAAGAACCTCCAAAATTTAGCTCCATTTGACTTCTCCAAATTTGCATCTTTCTGCTCCTCTCAGGAAGCCTCAGTTACAGCCAGCAGGGTCCATGCACTCTGACCTGAAATGTTTGCAGGTTTGCTTACTTCTGTTCCTTTGCTTTCCACCCAAATTCTTAGCAATTCTTTACAGCCTAATTTGAGTCTTATCTCCTACATGGAGCAGTGCCTGACCATCCCAACTTCTAAAGTATGCTTTTTCCTCAGAACTAGTAGGACACCTCATGAATATGATCGTTTTTTAGGCAATGACAGTTTATTACATTGAAGTTAACAAATTCACTAGGTATGTCTAAATCATAAGATCAATGTACCTTATATTCTGCTTTTCACTAGTAAAACATGTATGTATATATTCAGTGTATAAAGCATTTTTTCAAACCTCATCTTGTCAAATTTATTCCTCCCTACAATCTAATTAGGTAAGCATTTTCTTCACTGGTGTACAGGGGAGAAAACAGAGGCCCAGAAAGGGACTCAATTCACCCAAGACTGTGCAGCTAGTAAGAGCTGAGTTTAAAATAAGGACTTTTGGCTCTAAAACTAATGATGTTTCTCCATAACAGTGAAGGGTGTTTTTTTAATACTGGATATTAAAATATGATGCTATGTGCACCAGACAGTTTTCATCACATAGTAGGGTATTCAGTGGGTGTGTATGAAAAGACTGATGGATTTCTGATTAGGGAATAAAATGAAGTCTCTTTCAAAATCTGCTTCATCAGTAATTCAAGAGAAGCAGGGATAGGGATTCATTTTTTATAGTGCCATCCACAGTAATTTTGGGATTTAAAAAACAGCTACAAAAAGAATTGCCCATGATTATGGCCATGGTTGCTCCAAATACATCTGAGTCACCTAACCTTTGGATCTGCTTTTTCCTAATGGTTTCAGGCCAAACCACCCCATCCTTTATGGCATAACAGCTCTTCCATAAATGGAGACAGATCAGAACAAATTATTAATACTCAGGCAGATGCAGAAACCACTCAGATGGATAATTTCAATGTTAATATAAAAATATTTAAAAGCACTACAGAATGTCACATAGAGGATTAATAATACAAAAGAGATAGAAGGCATTTACTTTTGAAAAATAATTTTTTTCTGTGTATCACTTGTACATTTTAAATAGCACTTCTACAGCTTACATGTGAATGCTTCTAAGTAAGAGGTAGCTTGCCTTGTAGGTAAGTGTGTTTCTTAAGGTTATGCGTGCTTAATCTTGCTTGCATATTCCAAATGTCCTCTGTGTTCTGCACTGTGAGGCAACTTCTTTACTCCTCACAACTTTGTAAGCTATATGTTGTTAGTCATCCCACTGAGAAATCCTGTGGGTTTTCCATATAAAGCAATTCTGGCACTAACTGCCTGGCATTAATACATACCCCAGAGGTCAAGGACTTTGTCCTTCTTCAGATGCCAGTCATAAGCAGTATCTCCAGGTAATTCACACTTCTTCCAGCTTGGCTACAAATGGGAGGTTCCCACAACCCATTCCTTCAGTTTTCGATTATTAGCTAAAGCAGCTCACAGAACTCAGAAAAACAGCTTACAAACTACTGCTCATTTGCTGCAAAGAATATTTTAAAGGATACAAATGAACAGCCAGACAAAGAGGTACAAAGGGTGTGGTTTGGAAGGGTCCTGAGCACAGAAGCTTCAGACCCCTTGGAGTTGGGAGGGGGCCACCGTCCTAGTACCTGGATGTGTTTCCCAACCTTAATGCTCCCTGAGCCTTGTATTTCGGGGATTTTTACAGAGACTTCATCATGTAGGCATGACCAATTGTTAACTCCATTTCCAGCCTCTCTCACCACTCCATAGAATAGTGGATGGGGTGGGGGGGGCTGAAAAGTCCAAGCTTCTAATCATAGCTTAGTCTTTCTGATAACCAGCCCCCATCTAGAAGCCCACCAAGAATCACATTAGAACAAAAGATATCCATTCAATCGCCCAGGAAATCTCAAGGAATTTAGGAGCTCTGTGTCAGGAACAGGGGGCAGATGGCAGACAAGTACATGAATGCGCATGTGCACGCACGTGCATGCGCATGCGCGCGCACACACACACACACACACACACACACACACACACACACACTTCTTATTATTCAAAAGTGGAAGAACCCCCCAAACTGACTATGGATCAGTTAAATATAAGACCATTTAAGGACTGTAAAAAAGATTATACAATTTCTGTATGGTTGGGGGGGGTAATTTTTTTTTTTTTTAAATAGTCTCCACACCCAGCATGGAGCCTAACAGAGGGCTTGAACTCACAACCCTGAGATTAAGACCTGAGCTGAGATCAAGAGTCTGACAGCTTAAGCAACTGAGTCGTGCCCCTATTCAATTATTTTTTAATATAGAGAAAATTACTTAGAAAATCATATTTAAGGAAAGATCCAGTGACAGAATAGCTAAATTGGAAAATTTAACATAAAATCCATTTCCTAAAAGGAAACAGTTTTTTTTCATCTTTCTTCTCTAAAAATGACTAAACAGCATCAGCAGCACTTGGACCCCATCGACTCTTTATGTGAATCTCTAGGTCCCAGACATTAGTTTCCAATATGTTTCTTCTCAAAGGAAACCTGCGATTTTCATTGGGTAACTGGTCTCCTGCCCTCAAACCGAGTCGTATCAGGAGAGCCAGAACATTTGCTAAAGAACACGGATGCTCTTGAGGACATTGGGACAAAGGGCCAGCTTATAGAAACTCATGTGGACCAACTTAAGGCAGTTGGAGCACCAAAAAAAGAGAAAGAGGGGCACCTGGGTGGCTCAGTCCATTAAGCATCTGCCTTCAGCTCAGTCATGATCCCAGGGTCCTGGAATTGAGCCCCTATTGGGCTCCCTGTTCAACAGGGAATCTGCTGTCCCTCTCCCTCTGCTCCCCCCCCCTTCTCATGCTCTCTCTCTCTCTCAAATAAATAAATAACATCTTTAAAAATAATAACAATAATTACAGTTAAATAGAACAAGTTTGAGTCTGTGAAAGGTCATGATTCCATCCTGATAATAGGGAAAGTTCTAACAAATATATGAAAAGGTAGTTCTAATGCAAAAAGAAGAGTGATGGGGCGCCTGGGTGGCTCAGTGGGTTAAAGCCTCTGCCTTCGGCTCCGGTCATGATCCCAGGTCCTGGGATCGAGCCCCGCATTGGGCTCTCTGCTCAGCCAGAAGCCTGCTTCCTCCTCTCTCTCTGCCTGTGTCTCTGCCTGCTTGTGATCTCTGTCTGTCAAATAAATAAATAAAATATTTAAAAAAAAAGGAAGAGTGACTATAAGTATATACATTTGCCTTTTGATTGATGATAATAATTAAAAGAGAGATTACATGTAGGTGTGTTGCTTCTATATATTCTTCTGTACATCTGTTCATAAGGTACAGATATGTACTTGATGTCTTAAGTACAGAAAATTATAAGTCAGCTAAATAGTTGCAAGGAACTTTGGAACTATACCCTCAAATAGAAAAGAAATGATTATGGCCATAAATAATAACCAGGTGGAATGAGGTTTAATCAGTAGTCACACTCAATGATCAAAGAGAAAGAGGGTTCAACATAAAATTTTGAGATGATTGGTTAGCCAAATGTTCTCAGAAAGCTAGATGGCCCTACTAATTATATTAAATACTAATGAGGCATAGATAAGTTGTTAATAATACTTATAGGACAGGGTAATGTATAATCATTGACAGGATAATTGATGATACAGTGCTGGCCATGCAAAATTCAAAGAATGCTTCATTCTGGGGGAAAAACACAAATTGCAAATGTCTAAACCTTTGGGATAGAGACAGAATCCAAGTCATGCCACTAATGTAACAAATACAGTATAGTTTTGTAGGGGACCTAGCCAAATGATCATTGGCTGGTGCAAATCAATTTGGGACAAGCAGTCAATCCCATTCACGCATCAGAAATTAGCTTGTTGATAATCCAGATACTAAAATCAAAGTGATGTGAGAAGATATTGGGGTTGTTTTGGTTTAGGGGATTTTTTTTTTTTTTT
>RCUC01110771.1:0-10135 GCA_003697995.1 Taxidea taxus jeffersonii
AGGTGCCCCTGGTAGAGAATTCTATAACAGAAAACATACATGTAAGGAGCTGGCTCAGAGGAAATGTTCAGTAAACATGCCCTCCCTAACCCCCCCGCCTTTCTGTCACTTCCAGGCACAGCTGGGATGGGGACAGGGAGTGGGGGTAGGATTGAGTTCAGCACGGGGCTCGGGTTGCTGCCCCAGCCACCTCCTGTGCTCACGGTCCAGCAGTGCGTGTGTCCCGTGCCCTCCTAGAGACAGCTCTGTGTGCAGCTGCAGAAGCGACATGGGCTCTTCACTTTCAGTAAACAAAAGCTCAATGTCTATTTCACAGGCAGCAGCTCTCCCAGGTCAGGGAGGCAGGTGTGTCCTGTCCTTGAGATGTTCATCATCTAAGCCAGCTCCATGAAAGAGGGATGGATGCACACACACTCCTGGCCTCCTAAACTTTCCTCCTATAGGAGAAAATGGCCAGCCCTTTGAAGGTCCTGCTTGGTCCTGGCCTTGTTCTAAGCTCTGCATCACCTCATCTCATTCTCAAGACAACTCTATAAGGGATGCCGTTTCATCCCCATTTTACAGAGGGGAAACTGAAGCTCGGAACTCATGTCCCCTCCACAGGTTCACAGCTAAGTAGGCAGGTAAACTCAGATTCTGGCCCAGGCAACTTGGCTTCAGCACAGAGATCCTGGTTGCCAGAAGCTGGAAGTGAGGACCTGGGGGCCCTTCAATCACCTTGCAGACAAAACACAAGTCTCGGCCCAATCCTTTCTGGAAAACATCCGGGCAAAATGTATGGATTGAGGTTTTACGGGGAGTTCATTCCCTTTGATGCAATTCTGGGGCTCTAACTTCCAGAAACAATACACAATCGAGACCAGGTATCATGACGGTACCCTTCATCGTATCACTTTAGCAGGGAAGAGCGAACACTTTCCTGCCTAGGCTTCACCATGAACATCTGTCAGCTGAGACAGCCCTTCTCTCAGGCCTGCCACCATGCCATGGGTGGCTTCGCCTTAATAAGGAGTATGTAGGGCTGGCTGCACCCCCCACCCCCACAGATGCTCAGAGTACTGAAGGCAAGTCCTCTCTTTTATTCACTGCTGAGTCCCTAGGCTTAACAAGAGACTAACATATGCTGGGAACTTGACAAATGCCCACAGAGAGAAGAGGTGATAACAGCCAAGTCTAGAAGGTGACATATGGCATTGCCTGTAAAATATTTTCATCTCTGTTGTAAGTTTGAAATTTTCATGGTAAAATGTTGGGGAAAGATAGACGAAGGAAATGTATGAACAGATTATAATAGTATGGAGAATGTTTATGCATGAGGGAAAAAAGCAGAAAAAAGTAAGACTACATCTGCAATCATGGAGATGAGAGGGGCAGTAGGAGAAAACACAGAGTGTGCTAGCGTGTTTGAGGGACAGTACCACGATGCACGGTGCTAACATTTGTCTTTGCCCCTGTTTCCCGTGTCCTCTGCGTGGTACGTGTGTTCTTTCCAGAAGGAAGAACATTTCTTTGTTCTGCTTTGACTCCTCCATCCAGCTTTCTGTAAGAAAAGCAACAGGTCCCCTTTTTGGCAAACCTAGTGCATAAAAACAAAGATAAACTTTGAGTTCACTCAGAAACACTGCTTTCAACAGCCAACTCTCTTAAGACATGACAGAGCCAAGCGATCCTCATGGCTAACATCAGGACTCCTTCCTTGGCCGGCAAGGAGATGGTTCCTTGCAAGGAGGTCGGCTGTCCCCTCCCCACCCCCTAGGTTTGGAGCCCTGTAGAGGGTCCTGGGGCCCTCAGTGGCCTTTCGGTGCAAGAGCACAGTGATCTGAGCCTGCCTGTAGGAACAGATAATGGATGGTCCGGCTCATTCCCCATAAAGCCCAGCCCTCACAGCCTCCAGGACAGGTGATGCCAAGATACTCAGCCTGAACTGACCCAGTACATCTAGGCCTCTACACCTCTCCCCCACCAACACACTAGAGGCTCCCTTGGGCCACCTTTATCTCCCCAGCCAGGCCACAATGAGGGGACACTGCTGGTCCCCAGATACCCCCAGAGCAGTGGTTTTCAGGGGCCAGACCATGTGACCACCATCGGCCTCTTCCCACTGCCCCTATCCCATCCCCGGCCTCCTCCCTCAGGCATGGGACTTTGGATAAGACCAACGCCCTTGTGTTCCTGCAGTGAGGGGCCCACAGCTCTACCAGAAGCTACTGAGCTCTCACTTACTTCCCAGGAGACAGGGCTCTTAGGCAAGTTCTAGATCTCCATCGTGGCAACGTGCATCTTTCCAAAGGAACTAACGTTTCTTTTTTTTTTTTTTAAGATTTTATTTATTTATTTGACAGAGAGAGATCACAAGTAGGCAGAGAGGCAGGCAGAGAGAGAGGAGGAAGCAGGCTCCCTGCTGAGCAGAGAGCCTGATGCGGGGCTTGATCCCAGGACCCTGGGAACATGACCTGAGCCGAAGGCAGAGGCTTTAATACACTGAGCCACCCAGGCGCCCCCTAACGTTTCTTTTTAAGCTATAATCAGCAGAGACTAGGCTGTAGGCCCACTTATTTCTCACCTGATATTTCAGGATCTAATCATGATCCTTATTTCCCCAGTGAGGTAACTGAGGCTTAGAAACTTTAAACAACTTTAATAAGGTCAAAGCTCCTAAGTGACAAAGCCCAGATTTGAGCAGAACTTCCTAAACTGTATGTGTTGAGCAAACAAAAGGAATTCTGTGGGTTTTGTTCCTCTGCACACGCTCTTTGACAACACAAGTACAATTGGAGGGCTAATTGGCGCTCATTCACATCTCACTGTAAATTAGGAAGGACATCCTCCCTGACAGCAGCCTGGTACCCAGGCACCTACAGAAAGGGGTTTGGGTTCACGGGAGGTGAGTGATGAGAGGAATAATTTGGAGGCAATCATGTAAGGGGCAGGCCATGTTGGGTCCCGAGGGGACATGGAGGCCTGAACCCAGGGGATGTAATAGGAGCAAATAGGACTGGGACAAAGCATACCTCCACCCGCCGCTCTTTATGCCTGTGAATGGATTCTGCCTCCCATGTCAGGTCACAGCAAGAATCCGGAGGGTTGGCTCCCCACCCTGTAGACCTGGGAGTGGGGGATTGGTTTGGAACTCAGCCTCGAAATCCAGTGTAGACCAGAGGCAGCAGGGTTGGCTCATGGGTCAGGAGCTCGGCTGTGTGACTTTGGGCAGGTCTTTTTCCTACTTTGGGTCCCACGTCCCCTCAAATGAGAGGGGTTCTCCTCCAGTATTGATTCTCTAATTCCATTAGGCTCATCTTAAATGTAAGGCCCTTGGGAAGAATTTCAGACATAGTCAGGATGGCACTGGGGGGCAGGAGGGTAGGTGACCTCTTCATCCCATACTTATGGTTGACCCTGAGGGAGACTCGAAGATGCTTTCACTCACGCAGTACTCACCTCGATGAGACCCAGTCCCTCCAGGCTCTGCGATCAGCTCTCTCCTCATCTGTCTGCTGCAGGAGATCACAAGCTTTTTAAAAGCTGAGACTGTATTTTTCTTGCCTCCAAACCCTCAGCTCCTTTCATTGTGCCTGGCACTGTGAAGCTGTCATGGCCAACTGCAGATTTGTTGAATGAATAAACAAAAGAGTAAAATTTGCACTTCCTAGAATTAATGCCATAAAGTTCTATCTCAAAAACAAGGAGATCCCATGGTGGGATCGAGAAGATTAGAACTGACATCTAACCGGGGCTCTCCTTTCCTACCCTTCCCCTTCAACTGTTTACAGTGGGCAACCCCACTTAACAGACAGAAAAGCTGAGGCCCAGAGAAGGGATGTGACTTAGAATTTTACAAGGCAAAGCCAGAAGGGAGCAGTGATCCCTTATGTTCTAGATTTTTTCATGTTACATATTATGTATGAAGACATTGAGTCCCAAAGAATGTGGTGGTGATGATTGCATACAGTCGTACAGCTCAGCAGAGGTGGGGCAGAGACAAGAATTCAGCTCCCAAATCACAGTCAAGGGCTATGTAACCATCACAGAACTCAAGCTGCCTGGTACCCATTCCAGGTTCCCATGGCAACCATATGGGAGCAGACCATCTTCTTTGGGTAGCATTGACTCATTCTCTATATGGCTTTTTTTTTCTTTAAGGAAAGATACATTTGCATGTACTCTTCACCCCGCCCCCAGATGGACTCATTCATGGAAAGGACTGGGACTCTTTCCAGAAAACCGGTATCCAGACAAGAAATGAAAATCCTAGCTCATGAAGGCCTGGGGTGGTCTCTGGGTTAGGGTGTGTATCTAAAATGGATTAATGACTAGTAGAAAAGCATTATGGAATCTTGGTTCGGAGTTCATTGGCTCATGGCTTTGTGATCCCTACCTGTAGATCCCTTTCTGAGTAATAAGAGCCCTTAACTGAACAAAAATATGATGCATATTTCTGGCAGTTTGTGCTTCTTAAGAGGTTTTTACCATATTTGTTTCATCTCACCCTGTGGAGTTGGGTGAGATATCGCCTTTTCATGGCTGGGGAAGTTGAGGCCAGAAGGTGAAGGTCACAGGACACGTGTGGAATTCCTCAGCAGACAGGGTTCCTCTTCTCTGAAGAGGGGCTAAGGGATGGGCACCAGGCCTATGTTGGGTAGTTGCTGGACAGTCTAGAACCCTCAGGGAGGGCTTGGCCATTCAGGGCTGGAGAGGGGCAGGGAAAGAGGCCAATAGCGAGCGATTACTCAACATGGAACTGAAATTCTCGAATGTTTTTATAACTGCCATGGAGAAAACACATGCAGGCTAGCCACGGGTAGTTCTCTGAGGGGCTGGCATTTCGGTGGAGAACCAAATGGTGGGAGAGAGCCAGGTATAGGAAGAGTGCAATGAGGACAGTCCTCAGAGGGAACAGAATGTGCCAGGGCCCTGAGAAGGAAGGTGGTAGGCACCCTTGAGGAAGGGAAAGGAGGCTGTGAGAATCCAGCATGGATGAGGGGAGGGGAGAGGAGAGGAGGGGCTGGAGGGGAGCCCAGAGGGGTAAACGGGGGCCAGATTATTTCTGGTGCACGTGTGCAACCCATGCGCTTTGACTCCTGTGTACTAAACATGTGGGTGTTCACACACACACATGCATTATGCACATACATCCATGCAAATGCGTACTTAACGTGTCCATATATCACATACACAGGTGCATATATATATATATGAAAATGCAGAGATACACAAGAGCGCCTCTACACAACCCCCTGACAACACACCGTTATGTGCAATTAAACACACCCGCACACCTACGCACACACAAGTGTACGCTCCTGTGCACCCCTGTGCCCATTGAGAGAGATACACAAAAGCACACAGACACACATTCTGTCACGCACACACACGCTCTGTTCCATAAACGCCCACATTTACACGTGCATGCCTCCTCACACGTAGATACTCACCAGTGCATGCATACAGCCCACAAGCCTGGGTCAGATGAGCTCTCAGCCACAGATAAACTTCTCTGCTGGTTGGTTATAATCCTTCATTGGAACTGACACGTTGATAGCCCCAGTTTTTCTAGGAAGTGACCTTCATGCCGGCTATTGATTTCCAGTGGCTATCAGGCACCTGCCACTGGAGTGACAGGCCCGGTCGGAGGTCAGCCCTTAAATAAAGCTTCTGGATTACTAAGCACCAACCACTCCAATGAAAATGGAAATTGGCAGCCCCGGCTCCCTTTTATGGGGCCTGCTCCTGCGGGTGGGGCTCCAGCCCCGAGTGACCACCCCTCGTTCCTGCTCTCTGCCCCACCCCGGGGGCCAGCTGCTGGGGGTGCCCAAGGTTTCCATTTTGCAGGGGAACTGGGCTGAAGGCTGCATGTGGTAGCAGTTGCCAGGGCCTGAGACTTCCTGGATTCTGTCCCCGCAGAGCCTAGGCTATCCTCCTGAGCCCAGCATTCTGCTAACAGAACAAGGTCCAAGAGACCCGCAGGTGACTCTCCTTGAGGTTTTGCACACGTGGCGTCACGTCTCTGGATTGGTTCCCCACCCCCACTTCCTTCTGCATCCACGCACGCCCATACATCTCTTCCCATCGCACCATGCCGCAGGCCAAATAAACAAGTCCATGGAGATATGCTGAGCTGTATAAAACACACTGTGAGAAGTATGGTGCCGCTAGTATCCATGGTTTGAAAGTATTACAATGTGCTAATCCCAAAACTCTGCTTAATCACATCATGCATTTACGTGATGACCCAGACAGCCCCTCGGGTGGCTGCAGGCTCTTGAGGTCTGATGGTAAGCGGGGGCACAGGATGGAGAGGGGCTGAGAGAACTCTCCAGTTTGCTGAAGTTGTGCTTTTGGCCTTTCCTGCCTGGAAAACAGACCAAGTTCATGCTGCCTCACTTGCTGGTCACAGCTCAATCCTAAAAGCCAAAGACCACCCCTGAAACCTGCCTTGTCTTACTCCCCATCAGTACCTGTGGCCTTCTTCTCCGCCATGCCTTCTCTCCCCTCTACCCATGGAAGCAGGCTTCCACCCCTTGCCCACCCCCGCTGCATACTGCCCTGGTTCCCCAACCCAAGCAGTCCCGGGAATAACTCAACAGTCCTTTCGATGTGGTTTTGGAAACTGCATTCAGGCTTACTTCTGAACCTGGACATGAATAATTTTTGCCTCAAGTCTGAATTTTTTTGTAAAGCTTTTCTTGACTATTCTGGCTTGGGGAAAGCTGCCAAGGCTGCCACTTCTGGCATTCTTTTACAACCCTGCAGTGCAAACGTTGGTCCCTCTTTGGCTCTGTCCATCGTAGGATGGTTCGAGCCCATGTGGCTCGGAGGCACGGGGTCATTCAATGAAGTTTGCACATCCTGAAGGGAGCTAAGTAGAAGTGAGAAATGTCTACAAATTAATTATTTGACAAAGGGGGTGATTTGTTCATCCAAATCAGAGAGGCAAGATTTGTCTGAAATTCAGATTAGCAGTCTGTGCCAAAGGCAAGAAGGTGAGGAGTCTGGGCAAGTCCACAAACCAGTTCTTAGCCACAAGCTGCACCTAATGCAGGAGCACAGGGGACTCCCAGCCCATGAGCCAGCGAGCAGGGCGTGCGATCCAGGGAAGGGGTCGAGAAGGGTTCAGGGTCGTGCAATTTGTATGTAAGTTTGGGACAGTTTTATTGGCTTACATATAACCTAATGCTTACTCCAGAGCCCGTTAAACACTTCTGGGAGCAGGCACTCTGGGGACAGGTTTGTTTTACCTAACAAATGCAAAAGATGTTCAGAAATTTACCACTAAGAGAGTTCAAGGTGACTCATAATTAAAGACTTAACATGCCCTTAAAATGGCAGTGGCATCCACTTAACCAAATTCCTCTTTTTTTTAGTTTTTTTGTTTGTTTTTTGTTTTTTTATTCATTTGAGAGAGAGAGACAGAAAGAGCACGAGCAGGGGCAGAGGGAAAGGTGAAGGGACAGAGGGAAAGGGAGAAGCAGACTCCTCACTGAGCGGGGAGCCCAAATCGGGGCTCGATCCCAGGACCCTGGGACCATGACCTGAGCCAAAGTCAGACGCTTAACCATCTGAGCCACCCAGGCGCCCTAGCATTCCCATTTTTTAAAAATATAAATATTTCACTTCTCACTCTGACTGAATCCCCTAGCGGATCTCCTGTGATTTAAGGGGCCCTAAAGTATCCTGCCTGAGAGGTCTGTGCCAACCTGGTCGCATGACTGAAATGTCACACCCAATGGCAGGTCTTTGTGTCTCCCTCTAGGGATCCTTGCCTGATGTCAGCATCCCCTAGGAGGGGTACTGAGCCCTTCCCGCCACCCTGGGTGCTGAATCAGATACTGTCGTGGTGAAGGGGTCCCCCCCGGGGGGCAGGGGGAGCCCTGGGGAATGTGGACTACAGGGATAAGGAGGCCTGCGTGGGGCAGTGGGAGCGGTGGGAGGACATTCTATGGATATCCCCCACCCCAGGCCAAGTGTGCGATTCTAAAATCTTCAGAGGGCAACATGCTAGGTTTGCTAAGCCCGCACACAGGAGGCCCCCGTAAGACCTCAAACAGGACTAGGCATTTCCCAGCCGAGTGGCCTCAAACAAACTGCTTGCCCTCCCCCACCTGCGCAACACAGTTTCCTCCACTCCAAAGTGGGTTCAGGAATTCCAGCTACACGAGGGAGGGTCTTGAGGATTTGGCAAAGCATTGTTCATGAGACCCCTTGCCCTCTGTCCCTGCTGCTCATCTGGTCCTCGAAGGTCTGCCATACTTACAGCGTACACGGCCCAAGGTATGTCACAAAGTGGGGCGGGGCGGGAGGGGGGGTTGCCTCTGCTCTCAGGACACAGTGCAGTCACGTCTGGAGTCATTTTTGGTTGTCACAATGTAGGAAGGAGGCATCTAGAAGGAAGAGGCCAGGGTTGCTGCTAAACATCCTACACGCACAGGACAAAGAATTATCTGACACCAAATGGCCATGGCGACCCATTGGGAAACCCTAAGTGAGGCCCCTCTCTCTCTCTCTCTCTCAGAGATCGTTTTCCAATTCTCTGCCGTCCCATCGGTGGCTGAGCATGGCTCGGAAACCCTTCCGTTTCCCGAACACCACAAAGACTCAGGGGCTGTGTTTGGAGATGCTGGCTGCCTCCCCTCACCCCGAGGCCACTCAGGCAGATGGCAGAGGGGTCAGCAGCAACCAAACATCTAATGACGTGTGACAAGTGTGGCCAGACAGCAGGCCCAGGCTGGGCCCCTCGGAGGCCACTCATTGGGCAAAGGGGGACTCATAAATAACAGCACAGTGACAGCCAAAGTCCTGCTCAGTGGGAGGGATGGAGCTCAGCCCGGCTGGGCTCCCAGCCCCTGGGGCAGGACTTTATGGGACAGGGACCCAGCAGGAGGGCTTCGGACCCCAAGCACCAACCGTGGGCTGGCCAGAGGGGACGGACCTATCACTGAGACATCTGTCCTGCCAGCGACTGGCTTTGCTGCATTCACTTCCCTGCTGCATTCACAATCTCTGATTGTGAACTATTTCCTCCTTCCTGATCGGGTGCCATGTGGGGCTTCAAAGCCCTATGCAGCAAAGCATTTGTCTCGGGCTGGCCGCGTGGTGCCCTGGAGAGCATGCTGAGCCCGTGAGTGTGAGTCTCAGGCCTTTTACTTTGCCAAGCGCTCTTGCGCCTCCGTCTCTCCATCTGTTAAATGGGGATATGTGAGCAGCAAAGGCACGAATTCGTGGAAAATTATGTACAAAGCAAGAAATTAATGAAGGGATGATGATGACGATGATAATGATTATGGTTATTCAACCATTTGGGAGAGAGGAATTTATATTTGAAAAAAAAATCCTACCTTCTGATGCTCTAAAAATATTAATCAGTTTTTAGGGTCTTAGGCAGTTCCAAATAGGCTCTTTGCAATAATAATAGTAATAATGATGCCTATATTAAATAGCATTTTTATTTTCACATTTATTTTTCTCAAGCCTCATGTGGCTTCAAATGGGACCTGTTTCCAATGATGCGTATTCTCTCTCTCTTTCTCTCTCTCTTTTTTTTTTTTGATGATGCTTCTAAAACAAAAGAGAAAAAAAATAAAAATGAATGGCGGGCATGCCGAACGACTTTGCTTTTTTTACGTCTCGAAGCCCTGGTTCAGACGGCATGCTGGCCTGGGAGCGGGGCGCTGAGCGGGCCTGAGGTGTGGCATCCCCCAGCAGAGCGTTCAGGCTCTGGGCCTCAGTTTTGTCCTTCACAAAATGGGGATAACATTTTCTTCCTGATGATCCCATGGCTGCCTGTTCAGGGAGACCAGGTATGTGGAAGCTCTGGGAGGAACAAAAAGCATCCCCACACAGGGCATAGTGGCATCACGACCCTTATTGCCATTATTATTATTAATTGCTCATCACGATGGTATTGGCAAAGACGGAGCTACCCCCAAGCCCCATGTCCATGAATGGTTTTCTTACTTTTGCAAAAATCCATGCGTGTCGGTGGTGAAGAAACTGACCATTGGAGCACTCCTCCCACTCCTTCTGAAATCTAGGCTGAGTCTTTAAGATTTTAAGCAAGTCCCCTACCCCCTTCTTTTGTTTTTTGGTTTGTTTGTTTGTCTTCAGCCTGGAAGGCCAACTCCAGAGAGGGCCCTCTGTC
>RCUC01110772.1:0-10152 GCA_003697995.1 Taxidea taxus jeffersonii
CATTTCTATAGGTATTAAACTGTTTAGATAAAGTGATTTATTCTTGTTTGATTCTTTAAAAACACCAAGTTTCAAACATAGCCTTTCCTCTTACTATCTAATGGACTAAAGAAACTTTAATGACATTTTAAAATAACTGAATTCCCCTAGATAGCATTCCATATGTGGATTATATTTAATAACAAAAATATTCTACTCATGGCTCTTATGTATTTTGCAATGCTTGTAGTATTTTAGGGAACCCATGAAGGGACATATCCAGACATGGTGTGCTTTATCTAATCTAACATATAATTGTCAGCATCACCAACAGAGTAGTTTTGCTATGTTAGAAGGTAATAAGATATACTATTATAAACATCATCATGTTTATATGCTGTAATCAATTATGGCAGATTTATGGTTTAAAAAAAAAAACAATTCTAGGTGTCAGCAAATAAGAACTAATGGAAAGGTTAATATGGTGCCAGTTAGGAGAAAACAGAAAAAGTAGTTTGTCTGAATTTAAACCGAGACTGAATTTAAACCAAGCATATTCAAAGCATGTAGCTCAAGTGGGCAATAAAAGTATGAATTTGGGTTTGATAAACTATTTAAAAATTATTATCTGCAGGCACTACAGAGTCATGATCATTTGTTATGCAACATGTTATATTTCTAGGCATATACAAACCAGTTATTTTCCAGAACTAAAATACATTTTTAAATGTTAGCACTGAAAACAAGCTATAAATTTACATTCGACAAGCTCTTATCTATGGAGAATATTGATGTAACAAAAGAGAATACTGATTGTTAATATTAAAACTTACCATTAGTGAAACTTTAACTTAAAACATTTACTTACATTTTCATGATCAAACATTTGAATTGAATATTATCCTGAGTTTATTTATGTGTGAATACCAATTGCCAGTTTGGGAAATTACAAAGTGAAACTTAAATTAGATTCAATAAATACTTGGAAATTTTTATTCCTTCTACATGTGACTCAACCCTATATTTATAAGAATATAATAAAACAAAAAAAGAAAACTCCCAAGCAGCTATCATAGTTCTAATAATCAAGTATTTTGAGGCAAGCTTTTCTGCCCTGATAGGGTTTTTTCATAGAATACGTATACCACAAGCTATTGTCTTCCTCCAAGAAGAGGAAGCTTTGAATTTGATTGTCAAGTCCTATGACATGGGTAACTTGCACATGTATTACTTTGTTGCTCGATAATGAATCTGCCTTTAGTACATTTAAATAATAGTTCCCTCACTAATTCATACAACACTTTGAAGAGTTCAAAGTGAGCTTACTGATAGATCTAATCAACGCTCACAGCTTCTCTAGATGGTAGACAATACTGAGCATGTAAATAAAGAGTTTCTATATTCTAGTTCTAGTCAGTTTAATTTTTAAAAATTACTACCATGCAACATTCTAAGTTGCTATAAGGAACACAGCATTCTATATAGTTCTGGCTCAATAAATATGATGCTTATAAAACTTATAAACTCAGTTTATGAATTCTCTGTCAGTTAATCCGGGTTCAGATGAAAGCCAGTGTTTTCTAACAATTACCTAGAAGATGGATATTATATAGATAAAAACATGGTCTTGTCTGTTATCCTAATTTTGCCAACAACCACCACATGGAGTTTTGAATCTTGACAACTAATACTTCCACTAGGAAAACAGAATTAAGACTTGGAAATTAAAGCCAATTATTGATATTTGGTTTCAGAAAATTTATATGTTTTATGCTATCAAAAAAGAAAGACAGAGAGAGAGATGGGGAAAAAAAGATTAAAGCAGGAAGTTTATATGAGCAGGATTTAAATTAATCAGTTCATAACAACTGTTAAGTACAACCTTTTGGAAATTAATTTGCATAATGATAATCTACATGTGGTAGGGGTAAAATTATTTAAATGACATTATATTTCACTATTTAGTCTTGCTCCACCACTGCTTTAGCAGTGAATCCTTATGAAATGTAATACAGCTAATGAGGTAGCTTTTTAACTGAACAAACTGACAGGCCCCATATCTGCAGAGGCAGCTTGAAACCGTGCCCAACCTCTTGGCTTCCCAAGAGGCTTTTCAAAATTCAATAAATAACATCTGTAGGCGATGTTGGGTGCAGACCTAGCAGAGTGCGTCATAACACTGTGCTGGCAGAACAAAGAAACCATGACGACTGCCAAGTTTCCATGGCAACTGCTGCGAGGCTCTGAGAGTATAATAGCACATCAATCACTGTCCAAAAGAACTTCATTATCAGCTAGAAAAAACCTTTAGGATCTGTTTAGTGTGCAATTGTGGGTTAACTCACCTCAAAGCCTTGCTCTCTAGCAAAAGTGGCAGCTTCCTGAAATAAAAAAAAAAAAGAACAGTTAATTATAAAGTGCTAGGTAATGAAGAAATAAACCATTTTGAAACTCATTCAAATAGTCTTCTTTTTACACAATTATCTCAATATACCCACACAGTTCAATTTTTATTCTTACACCAAAAAAGATTTCTTTTTTTCCTTGGCATGAAAAAAAAAGGCAGCATAATGTCAACACACTTCACAAGTTGGAATAAAGAAGATGTAGTACATGTTTTTACTGTAGCTGTCACAGTGAGTTCAGGTGTTTTGACCCCAGCAAAGAAAGACAATCATTTGAAACCTAAGGAACATACCGGTGGTTGTGTTTTTAATTGAAACAATACCTTTCAGAAAGTACTTGTGCAAAGAAGAATGTCTGCTTATAAATGTACAGATTCAGAAAAATCACCATTTTGTAACCCAGTGAAATTTATTCAGGCAAGGATCATCAATGGATGCTAAATTTCTTGGATAAAAGGATGACAGGAAGCTGGGTATTTCATGGAATCAAAATATCACAGATTATATGCTGGTCACGGGGAGCAAAGTATAACTTTATAATGGAAGGATCAAGCTGTCATCACCTTAACCCAGTGATGGATCTTATCAGTTTTCATCATTAATAGTGGAATCACCAAATATTCTGTGCCTTCCATTATGATGCCATTAAAAGGACATAGCACTACCCATAAAGTTTACTGGCCATATTTTTAACATTAATTAATCAAAACTTCAATTCAATAACTGCAGTCTACAGAAAATATAGAGGATAGGAGAACAAGTTAAATGATACAATGAGAAAGTAAATGGACAAATCCATAAAGTAGGACATCCTACACGACAAATAGTGTGGTCTCTCCAATAAATCAATGTCATGATAACTTGGGGAGGGGAAAAATGACCAAGAGCAATGTACAGACCTTAACTGAATTTTGTTTTTAACAACCATTCAAGAAAGGCATTTTTCAGACAATTAGAGAAATTTGATTATGAAATAGGATTGAGATAACATTAGGGATTATTATTTGATAAGGTAAATGTGCTTCATTTTAGAGGTTTCTTCTGAAGTATTTAGGGATAAAATGGCATAGTATGTGTAATTTACTTTAGAATATTAAAAAATTAAAGTGAAGTAAAAATGTCAAAATGTTATCAACTATTAAATCTAGATGTATTTTATCACTGAAATTTTCAATATATTGTCATACCATTTGTTAGCATTGTCTTTGATGCTCATTTCAAATTTATATTGCCTTTTTTCCAATCTAAGTTTTTCATGGAGCTAATTGTTCAAAGATGCCACTTTTTTGGATATTTTCTATTTTCTACTTTTTCTTTCTCACTGAGGTTATTCAGAATTATCAAGTCATATTTATAGGGGGATGTTTTTCTGGGAGAAAAAAAATCTAGATGTATTTAGTATTTCTACTTCGTCTGTTTGAAAACTTTTATAGCACACAGTCTTTCTCTCCCCAATCTCTCTTTTACATAATATCAGGGTAACAAAGGTTGAACATTAAAAAAAAGTTAAAATTTTTATTTTTATTTTGTTTTTAAAAGATTTTATCTACTTATTAGAGAGAGAGAGATAGAGAGTATGACAGGGGGTGGGTTAGAGGGGAAGAAAGAATTTCAGGCAGACTACATGCTGAGTGTGGAGCAATGATGTGGGGCTGGATCGTACAACCCTGAGATCACAATTTGAGTGGGAATCAAGAGTCAGACCCTTAATCAACTGAGCCACCAGTCACCCCTAGTTAAAATTTTTAAATTCACAGTGTTTCTAGGCTCCTAAATATCTTAAGGCACAATCTGATGAACATTACTATATCTACTAATGCTTTTTAAACAGGCCATCAAAATGACAAAAACACATCTGTGTAACCAAATCCTTTCCCTTTCTGTACTCTCTGCATATATTTTAATTTTAGGACTGATAGAGAAAATAGAAGCAATATTACTTTTCAACTCAACTTCCCTCTTGAAAATGAAAAAAAAAAAATACTGCAGACAACTGTCAAGAGCCTCTACATCTTAACTTACATTCCTCCAAAATTATCTTTGCCAAGAGATATTAATAGAAGGATGGGATTTGAGCCTGAGTAGTGAGCAGATCCAACTCAACTGAAACGACTGCCGCACCAAACCATGTAAGGCAGAAAGTAAGTCAGTGTCTCCAGCACAAATTTGGGTACTATCTACGTGTTAAGGAAAACACTGGGAAAAAGAAGTATGTATGCACTTATGGTCCAATATACTAATGATATATAGATTTAAAGACCCATTGTGAGGGCTTGAAAAGGTTGAAATGGATGATTACAGCTAAATGCTGAAGTTAATAGAAAGAGATAAGCTGAAAGTACGATTCCTAGGCTGTTCACTAGAGAAGCATAAGGCTGATCAGGTTACCTTTGGTGATGTAGATTAATGAAAAATTCAATGATGATCTTAACAATTGGCACAAGCAAGGCTGGCCTCTTTGATAATTTACTTACAACAGAACTTGATATACCAGATAGTCAATAATATTTGCTGACCTGGATGTCAAGCAAAAGGACAAGTTTCAAAAGATGTCAACGTAATATTTTTCCAAGTTGTCCAATCCAAGAATTAACCAAGCTAATTTTTACATCAGAAAGATAACTGAAAAGCTCTGCTACAACCGCTTATTTATACAGAGCTTCATCAGGGCAGATGCCCAGAGAACTAGAACACAAAATTAATATGAAGAAGCTGTATGACTAAAACTGCACTAAGACATAAAGAACTCAAAATTCAACATATAGTAGTTAAAATGCTTTCTTAATGTTCAGTTTTGCTCATACAGATATAAAAAGCAATTAACTGTGATCTGTTACGGTACAGTGGAACTGACTAATTGCAAGAAGACACATATATAAACGTCAGATCATTATTCTTTAAGGAAACCAGGCCCTAGGACACTTCCACATCTGTAAACTATTTGAAGCGCCAACATATTTCTGACTGAGGAAGGACATGCTTAAGAAAAGTCAACTCAATTTTTTATCTTAGCGCCCCCTCACACAGGTTTGCGGAGCTGTGCCCTATCACTGAAAACCTAAGCTCTTGTTCCATAGCTTAAAAAGATCTTATCTCCTGACTTCCTCCCACCTTCTTTTGATCTTGAGCTGGTGCCCCCAGTCACTCCATTAGAGAAGGCAGCTGGCTCACATCACTGCAGACTTTCCCACAGCTAACCTCTGATCTGAAGGTGTTTGTAGATACAATGATGGAACAACATTTATTTTTCCCTCCCAGCAAAACAAATAATAAAACAACACAGGGGAACAGTCTGACCTAGGAAGAATTTTAACCAGAATTTTAGTCCTCCGATTCACTGCATGGAGGGACAAAAAAGAAAATGCATTAGGTCTGGAAGTAGGGAAGGAAAAAGGGGCATGGATGGTGGGCAAAAGAGTAAGGCAGGTTCCCAATATCAGGGTTAATTCCAAGTAAACTGATCATACTAAATTGAAAAGGACTTTTTAGTGTGTCTTTGCAGTACAAGTGAGAAAAGAAAACAAGCACGTCCCCATCTGTGCTGCCCCAGGGCGCCACGTACTGAGTTCACAAATCTAATGAAGCAGTCAGGTTAAAATCCAACCACAGAGTGGATGTGACGTGTGGAGAACATCTAGGGTTAGAATAGAGAAGCAGGGCGGTTCCTAATGCAGGTGATTATCCATGTGATAATCATTATATTTACAGGCTTTCCATTTTAGATCTGACATCAAAAATCACAAAGGAGGAGGGATTAAGGAAATAAACAACCGACAGAGGCTTTCCTGCTCCCCTGAGAGTGTAGCACTTTCATTCATGCATGACAAGCAACAAAAGCAAAACCAAACAGGCCAGGAAAGAGTATTTCTGAGAAGGCTGGATTTCACATTAACACTTCTTTCCATTTTGATAACTTTCACTATTATGCAGTTTTGCAGACAGGTCACATTTTCAGAATTAGTTCCTATTGTTGTCTATGCTCTAATACAGTATCATTTTTGGTTTACAATGAATGATACTCACATAATATATCTTTTACAACAGTAAAGTCATTTTTTCCTTCCTGGAATTGAGTGTTGTGAATAAAATGACATATAATTAAAGTCTCAGACTCTCATCTACACCACGTTATTTAGGATTTGCAGTAGGCTTGCTGCTTCATCGACCAGGCTAAAAGGGTGCTAGTGAAACAACCACCAAGTAGGGGTTTTGAGATTTTAAAAAAAAGAAGCTGAAATTCATAGTTAATGAAAACTATGGAATACTTCCATTATGAGCTATTTAAAGGGATTAGCAAGCCACTATTAGAAAGCACAATCCTCAGGTTATACAGAAAGAAAAGAGAAACTCAGGTGCACGTTTGTATGTATCGAAGAGCTATTTCCTTTACATTCAGTTGAGGAGAAAACTGTTTTCTCTGCAGTTTGTCTGATAACACCTCAGTTTTAAATTATAAAGCAGAATGATCTCTAATCAATATTAAACAAAAACATGAGTTGTCTTATGGTTTATTATTATTTATTTTTAAAGATTTTATTTATTTATTTGACAGAGAGAGAGAGAGAGAGAGATCATAAGTAGGCAGAGATAGAGGGGAAGCAGGCTTCCTGCTGAACAGAGAGCCCGATGTGGGGCTCGATCCCAGGACCCTGAGATCGTGACCTGAGCTGAAGGCAGAGGTTTAACCCACTGAGCCACTCAGGCACCCCTATTCTTATTTATTCTTATTTCAATTCCAATTATTTGTTACTAGTTATACGGAAATACAAATGATGTCTCTATATTGGCCTTGTACCCTCTGACTTTGTGAAATTTATTTCTTAGTTATAGGAACTGTTATTCTGCTTCTTTAAAGGGAGATAGTTTTCTATGGTCCTATTAAACATACCACAAAGTTATTCTGAGAAGTTAGCAAATGCCTTTAAAAACAAAATTTAACTCTCTTTTCTCTAGGGTGATCTGAAGGATATGACTACTAACTACCACCATTACCATAGCTCATAATACTTGCCCTTGCACTTCCTGCTCTGCACCTGAAGGCACTGAACCCAGTTAGAACCATTATCTGCTTGCTAATGTTACCACTCTATTTTTGATCTCAGATATGAGGGGTCCTGGTATAGGCTGAAACTTCATGGAATGAAACAAAAAGGAGAAGATCCAACTCAGGACCAAAGAAAGGTAACTTCTGACGATTATCCACAGAAAGCAGCTCATCTATCCAAACAAACTACTTTGTTGCTCCAAAGCATGAAGGAAGCAGAAAATTCACTGGGGGGCTTGCCATGGTCCTCATTCAAGTAACAGGAGTCCAGAGCTTTGGGAAAAGCCAAGGGTGTACAGAGCAACCAAATCAGTAATGTTGGTTTTACTTTGTTACCTCTCCATTCAACAAGTATTCATCTCCTATGTATAGTTTTAAGCTAACAGATACTATTAACCTAGAGGTGTATCACCACTATAGCTACTGCAGATCTTACAATGGTATTAGACTTTGCTTCAATAATATTTGAAACAATACTGTAAATCCTAAATGGTGTGGTATAGGTGAGAGTCTATAACACATAGTCTTCTGTGTCTAAGAATGTTGTTAAGAGTCTAAGAATGTTATCTTTCTATATATAAAATTCACATATTTGTATATACATTTAGCTGTATAATGCTCTGTTTGAGTGGCCTTAAGTGTAAGACTACTGCTCAGGAGGCCAAATGCAAAGAGTACAGAGGCAGGGGTACCTGGCTGGCTTAGTTGGTGAAGCATGTGACTCTTGATCTTGGGGCTATGAGTTCAAGCCCCACACTGGGTATAGAGATTAGTTAAAAAAAAAAAAAAAAAAAGGAAATCTTAAAAAAATTTTAAAAAAAGGGAGAGAGCACAGGGTTTAGAACCAGAAGACCTACACTAAGGGTATAGTTTTACAGCAATCTTGAGCAAGTCACTTAGTATATCAGTTTATATCAATAAAATTGATGCCAATAGTATCTGTTGCATTAGACTGTTGCTAGCACTAAATGGAATATTTAATGGAAACTTTACAGGTAAAATAATTTTGCCTATTGAATTGAGGTTCTTGATAACATCTCAGGATAGTTAAAACAAGTTCCAGGGCATCCAACGGACATTCAATGATTTGTCTTATCTCTGCATCGTATTGTAGTAGATAGCCTCCAGATTGGCTTCCAACGATTCCCTGACTGCTCACACTCAAACTTTTGTATAATTCCCTCCGCTTGAGTGTGGGGTGGACCTAATGACTTGCTTCTAAAAATATATGACAAAAGTGATGGGATGCCTTATTTATTCTTCTGCTCACATGCTCTCTCTGAGCTCCTGTTCTAGAGGAAAGCTGTTACCTATGGCCCATGGCTAACAACCAGTGAGGATCTGAGGCTTGGCAAGAGACACATGAGTAATAATGAAAGTGGATTCTCCCCCAGTAGTGATATGATTACAGCCATGGCTGACATTTTGATTACAGCCTTCTGAGAGATTCCAAGTTAGAGGCACCAAGCTAAGCTATGTTTGGAATCACCATCCACATTTTATATATGAGAATCCTAAGCCTTAGCAAGGTTAAGTAACATCCCAATTAAGATAGTTCAGATTATGTTAATCCTTACAAAAATTCTCACAAAAATCAACTCAAAGTAAGTGTGGTCAACAGATCAATCACAGGGTGAGCAAATTATGAAAAGATAATTTAGATACATACTATCTAAATGGCTTTTTGTAACTGATTATGGTTAATAATTTCTTCTACACAGATAACCAGTATATATTATCTTTTACATAAAATTTGTCTTTTGGCATCAAGGTTCATTTCAATTAACAATGTCTTTCATTATTCTGAAACAATGATTACTTTACTGAGAATAAAGTAAGATATTTAAGTAGTGCCAGATCCTCGGGTGAGAAAAATATTATTGAATCAAAGTCTAACACCATTATAAGGTCTGAGACAGCTGTAGCAATGATACACTTCTTTTTTTAAAAAAAATATTTATTTATTTGACAGAGAGAGATCACAAGTAGACAGAGAGGCAGGCAGAGAGAAAGGGGGGAAGCAGGCTCCCCACTGAGCAGAGAGCCCAATGCGGGGCTCGATCCCAGGACCCTGGAATCATGACCTGGGCAGAAGGCAGAGGCTTAACCCACTGAGCCACCCAGGTGCCCCGATACACTTCTAAGTCATGCTGATATTTAATAATAAATAACTACCTGCTGTTTATTTCTTTTCATACAATATATCATAAAGACTTATGTTGCTTAAGCTTTTATATATTTCCTCATGCTGTCCTTTAGACTAAGAATTACCTTTATGCTGTCTAAAAAATCATTTATATACCTTCTATGACACTGAATGAATGTTATATTATTTTTAATACACTAGTTTTGATGAGGAAAAGTTTTAAATTGAAAATAAAGTAAAAGAAGGGTAGAGAAAAATCAGTAAGTAAATTATGTTCCTGAGAATTGCTTTCTAAAATAAATTTTATCACAAAAATTTCTGTACTGGGTTTTTCAAGGAATATAACACACAACTTTTTGGGGATTTTCAACCTGTGCTCTGACATTTATTACCATATGTTTCCTGTCTGCAGAATGCTGAATAGAAATATTATTTAACATTTATTGTGTGCCAAAAACTCAGTGGGGCAAAGTATAAGCTATAAAGACATTCATGGCCCCTATCCAGTAGGTTTATAATAAAAGTTACACAGACAGTATATAAATTATACCTCAATAAACATGACTGGAAAAAAAAAA
>RCUC01110777.1:0-10479 GCA_003697995.1 Taxidea taxus jeffersonii
GCCCCGCCTCTCCAACCCCACTGCTCTGACATAACCTTTGTCTGGAGAAAGAACCGCAGCAGCCTCCTCAGGGTTATTGCCTCCAAACACCACAGGACCAGGCGGGGGTCCTGCAAGCCCTCCCCCCCACAGGGCTCCCCAGTGTTGACAGATCTGCATTGTCAACCCCTACCCTCCTGGGACCAGCCTGACAAGGTCCTCCCCACCTCTTGCTACAGGGCACCCCTCTGAGAACCTCTGACTCCTAATTTATTTGGCGGCTTGCTTTCCTAACAATCCTTATTCTTGTTAAAACATCTGTAATTGGAAAAGAGACAGGTGAGAACACCAGGAGCCTCTCTCAACACAGAGGCCTTGTGTCTCCATGTGGAACTTTGTCCCCAACGCCAGGCTCCCGGACAAACCTGATCAGGCAGTTATCTCAGCTGCCGGGAGCTTGGGGGGATAGGGAGACCCGTGGCAAATCCCACCCCCAAATCCTGTCCTCAGCATAGCCATCTACGTATCCCAGGAGGCTGGTGGATAGAAGATACTGGTGCACAGAGAAGGCCGGGTGGAGGAACCCTCCATACCACCCTGAGGCTGTGGCTCCCAGCTTCAGCGCTGGCCTCTGGGGGTACTGGTCTGGACCCCACTAAAGTCTCCCTCCCACGGGGCCACAAGCAGCCAGGACAGTGGTGCCGAAGCAAGCAGAGCAGCCTCTTCCTTCTGTCCCCCTAAGCGCCCACCTCACGTTCGGCTCTTACCCCTCCGCCGGTGAGGGAAGGCAGTCCTGAGCACGGCAGCAGCGAGAAGGGCAAGCACAAGAGCGTTAGAGGCGGAGCGAGAGAAAGCCTGTTTGCTGTGATGCCTGGCAGCTGGCTGGGCACCCATCCCAGTTTTCACGATGGCAGGAGATTAGGGGCGGCCATGGTGTGCGGATCCCTCCAGAAATTGTGTGTCAGGCAACAGCCGCTCTTGCTTGACCAGGCTTCCTCCCAAGCCAGAGCAGCTGCTTGCCAAAGGCCCAAGGCAGTAAAAAGCATCCCAAGACATCACCCCATGTGGCGCCAAACTTAGACTCCCTTCGCCCAGCACACTGCTCCCCCTTCCCCCAAGACTGTGGTTCAACAGACACCAGAGCCTCTGCTGGGGGGCCAGGGTGGGGTGTTGGTGGGAGAAATAAAGAGAGAAGCTTAACGCTCCCTCCTTTTGGAGACATAACCACCCTCCGTGACTCTCAAGGCAGGCTCCAGGGCTGCTCCTACTGGCTTTGCACAGACCTCCCCGCGCAGCAGTGGCCATACTTTCTGTCAGCTAATTGCACATCTGTTCCTCCTATCTTACTTCTCTGTCCCTAGTGCCTACTATGGGAAACTAGCTGGCACACCCCAGGGAATAGATATGCGGTGGATGAGTACACAAATGGATAGATGAATTAATGACCCAGTCCCCAGTCACTGCAATCTGTGTAGGGATGTATTCTCCACCTTATCTATAAAAACGAACTGGGGAGTTAATTCCAAGAGGCAAAGGTGGAAGGGTATAAAGGTCCACTCAGTGTCCTGGGAGCTCCAAGGACATGCTTTGCATAGTTTTTATTCCAAAGCTTTTGGACCAAGACTGCCATCCAAATGCAGAATGCCCAGCTTATAATTTCTAAATGTTAGCATTCCTTATACTCATTAATTATATATTTTTTATTCAATAAATGTCTTGGCTGCCACCTGTGTACCAGGACCCATGCTAAGCACAGGAACTATAGAGAAGAAACTGGCATGTGGCCTGTCCTTGGGGAGCACACACTTTAATGCGGGGTGCCCAACAGGGAGTTAGACAAAGCACAGCACATGTGACAACAACGTTCAAGGGTGTGTTGAGTTCTTTTCCCAAACTGTGATGAGAATCAGTTTCTCCACCCATGGCCCACCTGCACCTTGGAGGACCATGGAGATTAGAAAAGTTGAGAGCTGGGGAATGATGGCTAATAAATACAGAGTTTCTTCCTGGCATGAAAATGTCCAAGAATTGGGCACACACCTGGGTGGCTCAGTCTGTTAAGTGGCAGTCTTTGGCTCAGGTCATGATCCCAGGGTCCTGTTCAGCGGAGAGCCTGCTTCTCCCTCTCCCTCTGTGTGCTACTCTGTCTACTTGTACTCTTTATCTCTCAGTCAAATAAAATAGTAAAATCTTAAAAAGAAAGGAAAGAAGGGAGGGAGGGAGGGAAGGAGGGAGGGAGGGAGGAAGGAAGGAAGGAAGGAAGAAAGAAAACGTCCAAGAATTGGATAGTGGTGATGGTTGTACCACCTTGTGAATATACCAAATATCACTGAACTTTACAATCCATTAAGGGGTGGATTTTGTGGTATGTGAATTATATCTCTGAAATTTTAAAAAAGTTAACAGTGACTTTCAGCCAATTGGAAATACTTAGCCAATTCTGGAGTGTGATGCCCCTAAACACTCAGCTCCCTCTTACCTGTTCTCCTTTCAGTCCTGGAAATCCAGGCACACCAGTGTCCCCTTTTGGTCCTCGAGGGCCCTGGAAGGAATCATCAGAGGCTATTTTATGGTTTGTTAAGATTAAAATGCTTTAGCCAAGTGGAAGGTTTTTTTTTTTTCAAAAGTAGAATATAGAGTGTCATTCTGCTAGTGGGAAGAAGTCACCATGAGCCATGAAGCTGTGGTCTGGCAGGGTCTGGCAGAAAGAAGACAACACTGAGCGGGACTAGGCCTGGAGGCTTCCTCTGACGGCCACCACTGGAACAGCCTCGTCCTGCTGCCTCTGGTGGCCCCGTGGTCCTTCCAGGCCATCCTGTAGCCGGCCTCCACTCATCATTCACCTTCCGTGACTCCTACTTCTTCTCTGGCTCCCTACCACTTATGGGGTGAGATCCAGGCAGCCCAGCCGGACACCCAAACCCAGCCCAGCCAGTCTTAGACCTCACCCCTGCTCCCTGTCACCCCACCAGGGTGAGCCTTTCCCCTTCTCCCCTGTGCCTCTGCTCAGTCCTGTCCCCCTGCAGGAAGGTCCATCCACCTCCTTGAGGAGCCAAGTTCTGCACACCCAGCCAGAGCCGACCTCTTCTCAGTTCCAACAGATTATCCCAGGTCATGATCCCAGGGTCCTGTGAATACCTGTGACGATGACTCACAGCCAGATGTCTGCCCCCAAAAAGGCTCACACGCTTTACTGCCATGAAACTTTGCACTAGTCCCTGTCCTCTCCGCTGGGTTAAAGGGTGAGTTATGCATAAGAGCAGTGGCTTTCAAATATTCGTGATTACTATTTTTTAGCAATGAAGCTCTCTGCAGTCCTTTTTCAAACAAGACTTAAATGAAAACCCAATATATTAAATATATCAAATGGAGCTTCTTTATTGGAGGTCCTCCAAAACCTGCCTTTGTGGCCTCCTCTTTACTCCCTAAAGTAGTCCCGTAGGCTCCCTCAGAAACGCAGAACTACTCATCTAGAGGAAAATGTATTCTGGAACATGCCACCAGTTTGAAGCCACCAAGCTGGGGCTCAGAGGTGTGGCCTCTTTTCCTAACAAAGAGATGTCCTCCTCGGCTGCCACTCTCTCCTGTGTCTAAGGGTTACTTCATACGTATTTTCAGTGTCATTATCGGATATGCTCCTTTTACAAAGTGTAAAAAGTCCAGAAAAGTAAAAAAGAAACAGAAAAAGAAATTGCTTATCATCCCACCATTAAGAATCAATTTATGTCACAGTTTTGATAAATTCCCTTCATTTTACCAGAGACAGTGTATAGGCCCGCTGGCATTGGGATGTTTCAGAGCTGTAGTGTCTTGGAGAAATCATGTAGATTTCACTCTGGAGCCTTGAGCTTCAGCACAGGCTCCAAGTTCTAGACAGCACTGATCAGTTTCTACACAGAAATGTATATTCACCTTCTATGATGGAAACCCCAATAGGGTGCACACAGACTATGAACTGTTGGACTTCTGGTCTATGATTCCCCTTCCCCTATTCCCCATCACTACTATCTTCTCACTTTAGGAAACTGATCTGCTGGAACCGTATCAACTGTATCTATCTATCTACCGACTGAAATGCTTGGCTCATCCACTTGCATTCATAGAAAGCCAACCACGAACTCTGGTTTCCGCTGGTACCGTGGAAGAGAGAGATAAGACCCAACCTACACAAGCTGTTCACAGTAAAATCGAGAAAAAAAGACAAGGACACAAATAACTGTTATTCAGGGCAGAAAAGAATCACGGCAGAGCTGAAAATAAAGCCTACGGAACTTAGAGGAGGAAAGAATCCCTCCATGTGGGGGTCAATGAGGACAGGTTACATGAACAAGATGGCACTAGAGCTTGGTCATGCAGAATGAGAATGGCATTCCAGGGGGAAGGAAGAGAATGAACACAGCCTCAGAGCACAGAGGGAGGAGGGCCACTGTGGTACTTACTGGAAATCCTGGCAGCCCGGGTATGCCCTCCGGACCCTGTGACATACCAAAAATCAAGCGGGTGGGTGAGGAGTAGCATTGCCAGCAGGAGGCCAGCAGGAATGCTGGGCCTCAGGGCCCACCCCTCCCAGCACCTCCCAAAGGCCCAAGCATGTTCCTGTGTGGAGGACCCCATGATCCGTTCCTAGACGAGGATGCCAAGGCCCTGGGAGGGGAAGGAACTGTGCAGAGTCACATGGTTAGTTAGTGACAGAGCCAGAAACTGTGCCCAGGAGCCCAGAGGCCCCACTGCCTCTCCACCCCCAGAGAGGACCCTGCATTTGAAGTGGCTGACTCCCGCTCTGGGAAATCACTCAGCATCAACCTCAACATGTGTTCTTGGAGAATAAGCCCCTCATTTCTGAGGAGTGGGACCGAAGAGCGCACTGAGGTGTTGGGGGTAGAAGTGGGGGCAGGTTGGTGACGTTCTTCTCCCTCAGAGAAGGATAAGCAGAGAGTCTGGTTCACTACACGTTGGTCAGGGCTCTGTCTCCTGGCTCAGGCACCCACATACTCATTAAAGTCTGAGTTTGGCAGAATACATAGAGAGAGACAACTGGAAAGCAACACATTTCTCAGCGCCCTGTGCGTACAGGGGGGTGGGGGAGCATGAGGGTGCTGGCCAGGACTTGAGTCCCGTCAGGGAGGGAAGGGCCTCTGAAGAGGACAATCTTGGCCCTTCAATAGGAACGAAAAGGACCCCTGAGGACCTGGATTTGCTAAGGTGGGGACAGGGACTGGCAGAGAAGGTAGATTCTAGAGGTGGGGAGAGGGAGAAGAGGCAGGGGCAGACAAAGCCCAGGGATTCTCAGAAGAGAAAGGCCAAATCTTTCATTTGAGCCTGTATGTTGCTTTAGTAATAACCTACCTAATACACTAAACCTCTAATATTTTGGGAAATACCAAGAGCCTCTGTGAGATGACTTTGGCTTGATAGCTGGTTTGCTTTAGGGGTTGATCACCGGGGTGTTCTGAGTGATTTTCCAGAAATCAAGGGAAGGGGGCCCCAGGGGATGTAGTGCAGAAGAGATAGTGGAAAGCCTCACCAACAGAGGTCACCCAGAAGGAGAGACTGGCTCTAGAAGAACCTTCCAGATATTTGCAGAAGTCTTGGGGAGAGCACTGAGGGCCCCTGGACATGGATGGTGGGGGTTCCAAGCCAACCTCAGTGGGGACTGCTGGGGGGTGACCCCCAAAGCCAGCTGTGGAGGTATGAGCTTCAGTCTTCATGCGGGTTTCCACAGAGGGCACCATTTGCAAAGCAGGTCCATGCCCCAGCCTCTCATGAGCTGCCCTAGAGCCTGGTGAGGTCTTATCAGAGAACAGGCTGAGGGGCTCAGGGGATGTGTGGCAGACGGGCTAGAACCCCAAGGTTCCTCAGAGCTTTTGCCTCTCTCCCCAGCTGTCACCAGCAGATGCCGGGAGGGGTGATGGGAATGTATGGCACAGCCTGCAGGAAGAAGTTTCCTTCCACTTAGGTCCTTCTGTGCCTTAGACTAACTCTGTGGACTAGCTTCACTGAGAGTTCCTGTCTCTAACAGGGGCTAGAAGGACCGAAGCAAGTCACGTTCTCTCCTTGTGCGCCGCTTTTCCCATGAGCACAAGGTTAGGTCTCTCTAGGCTCTTCCCATTCTGCGAAATGAGATCATGTTAAGAAAAGCAGGCCAAAGCCATCACATGGACGTCACTGGGTTTGTTACTTCTGATTCTCTGATTTCCATGACCCATACTTCTGGTACGAGACTGGAAGCTTCTACTGCATTGGACAAAACTCCCAGGACAATCAAATTAATGTGATGGCAACTTGTCAGAAATGCAAAGTTCCTTTTCCCTTCTATTCTGATATACTCTAGCTCCACGCTTCTGGAGCTAAAAGGGTTCCAAACCAACCCAACTTCATTTCTGCAGGGGCCTCTGGGTAGGACCCTCACTCTGGGGGCAGCTGTGGATACGCACCGGGGGCCCAGCCAGCTCAGGGATGTCCGAGAGATTCATGAATCCATGGGTGATGTTGGTTAAGGACTGAAAAGAAAGAAAGCAGACAATGAGACAGAGGGTAGCACACATCCTACCCCGCTCCTGGTGGCAGGCTTTAACAGAGGTCACCCCAGGATGACAGAACACAGGTGGACATGGTAACATCCGAAACTGACTGCTAACACACCCGTCCCCTCCCCTACTTCTTATACAACAGACCTGAGCTGCCGTAGCACTTTCTTCTTTCAGTTAACCTTAAACTTGCACAGTACGTGCATGCCTGCTCTCTTTTAAAAAAAAATTTTAAACACGCATCTATATTTTTAAGCACTATATATATATATATATATATATACACACACACACACACATAAGATCTCCACAGTAAGCTTGCAGTGTTAGAGGTGTGTGTGTGTGTGTGTGTGTGTGAGAGAGAGAGAGAGAGAGAGAGAGAGAGAGAGTGACTGTGAGTGTCCACGGGCCTGTTTTACATAAATGGCATCAGGCTGTCTGTATGATTTTTCAACTTTTCAACTTGCTTTCTCTAACTACGCAGCATGGCCATCTTTCCATGTGGAACTGGCGGTATGGGGCATTTTTAGTTTTAAGGTATTGCTAAAAGCTGTCCTAAAAAAGAGCCATACACTTCACACTGTGGCTAGAGCATATGAGATTAACTATTTCACCATGCCCTTACCCATGCTGGATATTTTTAATACCCCCTTCCCCCTGCCCTTTTTAAACTCTAGTCATTCTTTTTTCCAGTTATTTGGGATTTTTGTCTTTCTGTCATCTACCAGTATGATATCATTTGTCTCCAAAGGGCCACAGTTTCTCACCAGTGTGATGCCCTAACATGAAGGGGACCTTCCTCTGGTCCCAACCGCATCCCAGCCTTCTCTACAAATTTCCATCTCTCTCCACCCCTTCCACAGCCATCAGCTCCCTGGGCCTTGGACACACGTTTTCTACTCTGAACTGTGGGCCTGCCACCTGAATTCTGGAGGTCCTGTTCTTCACACTTACCTGGTAAGATCCTTCTCAGCTCTCAAGTCTCTGCTCAACGACACTTCCTCCAGAAAGTCTTCCTGAATTTCTCATAACCCAAAATATCTTCCTCACTTGTTCCCTCACTTATGTTCCTCTGCCTCTCTGTTATAGCTCTGTTATAGCCGTTCTCTTGACTGCAAATGCTGCCAGCCAGAGGAGTGTTCTGGAAGCCCCATGTGAGAGAATGGTGGTGCTGGGGTAAGAACAGACACACGGGGTATGCTGGCGGGCGGAAACTCCAATGCCAGAAGCCAGCTATGTGTCCTCTGTGTAACCACCAGTGCTGAAGGCTCCAAAGCTGTGGACAACCTTCTCTCCCCTTCAGCAAAGGCACAAAATAGTCATTCTCCAACCTGGATGACACTCACACTGGACAAGACTTCGATGCGACCTGGTGGGCCCCTGGGTCCAGGGGGTCCCACAATGCTGGCTCCATCCATGCCTCTGTCACCCTGGATACAGCAGTGATAGTGGAAAAAGTCATTGTACATGGATAACGCTCCTAGAACCTGGCTGGGAACCCCCACCCCCATCTCAGACCTGTGACCTCACCTTGGGTCCCTGGTCTCCTTTTTCTCCTTTGGGACCCTGGTGAAACAAACAGACATTCTTTGGTTTTATTCTCTTCACTTTGCTTACTCCCCATCTATCCTCCTGTCTTGCCATCTCTCCCTAAGCACCCACATCAATTTTGCCCCCAGATAATGGGGGTAAAAATAATGGGCAAATTTCCCTTCCAGAGTCAGAAAGAAGGAATACCCATAGAAGCTCTCTGCCAGCACGGAGTGAGTGCCCTCTTAACCCTGAATCTCAGAGCCTTCTGCATCTGGAGGAGAGGGAAGGGTCTTATTTAATGGCGGAGGGGGCTGTGCTGCCTGTCCCTGTCAGGCTTCTGGTATGCTCAGCTCTGGGTCCCATCTGACAAAGATGGGGAGGGGTGGTCCTCTTGAGAGCAGGAATCATTGCAGAAGATGGATAATACCTCCCTGGGGCTAGGTGCAGCCGGAAGGAGCACCAGTCAGGAGCGCAGGGTTCTGAAATGAGGAAGTGTGAGTTCTGAAGGGGGCAGCAGGCAGGAGGCAAGGAAGCTGAGATGCTTGATGGTAAGGGACCAAAGAGAGGACTTTCAAGTTTTCCGCTATGATGTTTTATACAAAACGCCTGTGCCGCTCCTCAAAGAAATAAGCTATAAAGAGCACTTGGTGTCCCCATTGCAGGGCTGGCAGCCAAAGGCACAGAGAGGGTGAATTACTGAAAACAGCAGAGCCTGGATGGCAGGCAGCGCCCCTAGATGAAGGCTTCCAAACTCAACCTACACTCGGAGCCACTGGTCTGGAGATTCCGGGTTCATGCAACAGCCTGATGCTTCCAGACCCTTCAGGATCCTGGGGAAGGAAGGAGAATGAGAATTTCTTTTCCAGTTTCTGAGCACCTACTGGTGCCAGGTGGGGAGCTGGGTCCTGGGGCTGGGCTCAGTGGGGGGTCACCACTGTCTCTGCTGTTGAACCAACACCTATTAGCTGGTTTTCTCCACAGTCCCTAGTGCACATTGTCCTTTAGCCACAAGAAGGGGGCAAAGTACCTCAAGTCCAAGTCCTGCTGCACATCCAGGACCTGGGGGCCCTGGGGGTCCAGGAGGCCCTGGGGGTCCCATGACCCCGGGAGAGCCAACTTGTCCATTTTTCCCTGGAGGTCCTGGTAAGCCTCTGTTGCCAGGGTCACCCTGTAAGGAAGACGACAGGTTTATTGTGCAGCCCTGGGCTCACCGGTGAAAGGAACAACAGACACACCTGAGTCCGAAAATCATTCTTTGTACTTAATGAGGCTGATGGGTTCTCTGACAGGCACTGTTTTGAGGTACAGAAACCTCCGTCTTGCTAACTGACATCTCACTTGGAGACACGCTGATGCGCTCTGTGCATCTGGCCCTTTGGGTGGAAGGCGTGGGAGGGGAGCAGACATGGCATCCATTCTGCTTTCCCTGAGCACTTCCTGAGATCCGTTTCTCTCTGCTCCCCGATACACAGACCCTCGGCACCTCCAGTCCAATTGAGCAAACCCAGAGAAAGGCCACAAATGAGAAGAAACTGTTTTCGTTTTCTTTTACCTTTTCACCAACTGAGCCGTTAGGCCCTCTTGCGCCCTGGGGAAAAAAACAAAACAAAACAAAACAAGACACACACACACCCACAAAACAAAAAACAAGAGAAAGGGCCAATTAATATACATCTCATTTGGTATAATCAGAAGAAAAAATGCAGAATTATTGACTCTTAAGTAACAGGATATTAAAAGGGGCTGATGTCTCCGAGCCGAGGGCATATTCCAGTCGTCAGTTTGCTAGGCAAGTTACACTGAAAGCTGGAGAAGTCCATTTTTCAACTCTTAGCTCATTACCTACCTCAAGAGTGAAAAGGAGAAGTTAAAGATGAACCGGGAAGAGACTGGAGAGGAATAATGCCCTTGGAGAATTATCTGTATACTGGCTGGTCCCTTTTCCCACCTTCCCAAGACTCAAGTAAAGGGATATGTCTCCTACCTGAAGCGAAGAAAGGGGCTTCAAGAACTTGATATGTATTTCCTAGGCTTTTGGAGATTTGTGGAATGATGATGGACTTTCTTCTGGATATAGCTATATCTGGGGTGGCCCCAGAATGAGGTTGGGGGGGAGGGTATCACTCTCAAGTGGGTTGCATGTCCATTCCCAATGGGGACCATAGTACAGGTTGAGAGAGGGGAGTTAGATGTGGATCCCATAGACAAGAACCAGCTATGAGCTCTGAGCAGAGGGGAGGAACAAGGTGGGTCTGGTGGCCAGGAGTGGTCAACCACAAGAGACATGGCCCTACATCAGGGGACTGTGGACAGGGCCCCCCAGTGGGAGAACCTCTCAGGATTCACATAAGAAGGAGCCAGGAAAAGGTCCTGACACCCGATTGTGATGTACCCGCCTTCTGTGGCCCTGCCATTCTCCCCAATCCCTCTTTCCCTGGGC
>RCUC01110779.1:0-21231 GCA_003697995.1 Taxidea taxus jeffersonii
ATTGTGAAAGGGAGACAAACCCTGGAGAAGCCCATACAGATGTGTTTCTACTTTTTCCTCTTTTCTCTTGTGCTTTTGAGCTGAGAGGGGGAGTGGGTGGTCACAATTATGGAGTTGTGTGATGGCTGCTCCAGATGCAGAAATTCCTATACATAACCCATCTTTTTGACCAGAGAACCTGATAAAAGGTATTTCCATGATAAAAGAGTGTGAGGGAATCCCTGGTTTTTTCCCCCCTCTCTCTTTTTTCGTCTAGTCCTGCCCCAAGGCAGTTCTATAATTTATGTGGCAGCAATATGAACAATAAGAATTTGGAGATGAATTCCAATTTCTGGACAGAGGAGTCTCACATTGAAGAGAGAGAGGAAGAGAATATTTGTGTTAAAAACAAACATACCGGACTATATATTAATGATGTATTTTGAATGTTTGTTATACTTTAATAAAGCTGTTAACTTAAGGAAAGGAAGAGATAGAAAGAAAATAACCCCAAACCAACATGTAGTTGCAATGCTAGATGCAGAGAAAAATGAAGAATTCAAAGAAAGGGTCAGTGACGTACTGAAAAAAAAAAAAAAAAAGTCAACTGTGTTTACCAGCAGCTTGTTTCTTGTTACTCACTCTAGACATATTAGAAGATTCTCTGTGTGAACTTCTGACTTAACCGGACTCTGTCCTTGAAGAACTTTCATCACAGCCTCACCCTGGAAACCTTCCTCCTTTGGTCAGTGAAGACTCAAGAGTTCTCTGATCCTTGACTGTGACTAGGCACAATGATTAATCTGCCCTTCCAGGTACTATCTCTAAGACAATGAGTCCATGATCCTCTTGATTTCCACGTCCTTTCCAAGTAACAGTCATCTTCAAGAACTAAAAATCTAGCATCTCCCAATAATTGGAACCCAACACTTCAGTGGATAAGAAGCAGATGGTGTCAGTGACAGGCAAGAAAAAATCTGAACATTCATAGTGTTTACGGAACATGGTAGAATTTTCTGCAGTATGTTAACAAGATAATCCAAGTCATGTTCTCTGGTTCCCAGAAGAACACAGCATATCATAGCCACAGGAGCTGAAATTACGTGTTTATAAAAGAAGGTGCCAAGAGTATATACCATCAAGACTTGAACACACTCATTCCCTCTGGATCTGTCTTTCAGATCCCTTTGGGCATTTCTCATGATTCAATTTATGGTTGCTCTGAGGGAGCAATTAGATTAAAGTTCATCACATTTACCCCCAAAACAAAATAATAATAGATTTGAAATGAGAAATATCTCCATCCCTTCTAAGTCTGCTGGCCTGGAAAATGGACTTCAATACTGAATTCAAGGCTTCAGGCTAAGTACCTTTTTTTCTTTTTGCCTCCCATATTTGCCTATCTTTGCCTGTGGTAATATGGCAACACCCTATTTCATAGTATGTAAACATTTCTAGGACTATGTAGACATCTAAAATGAGTATCACTGTTGCAGATAGGTTGTAATAAATAATAAGCAATTATTTAACTATTATCTTACTTTTTTTTCTAGCAACACTTTACAAAACAGCATTAATAAAATAAGTACATTTAAAGAAAGATTATAAATTGGTAGTGTGTTTAAACCATCCCAAATGAAATCGTTTTTTGTCTTGTTTTTTTGTTTTTGTTTTTGTTTTTTATAACAGTAATATAGTTTGAGCATTTGCCAGGTACTATGCTAATTTGTTCTTATGTTCTTTTGTGTTTGAATTTAAGCTTCAAAACAACTTTATAAGTAGGAGAGGAATAAAAGCACCAAGAAATTTAGAACTTGATTACATAGCTAGAAAGTGACTGAGCTGAGATTAAATCCCAGGTCTGATTCCAGACCAAAGCCTTAAATTCTTCCATTGTGAAACCTCCTGAGACATTTTCATTAGAAAAGAAGAAATGTGGCACTTGCTTTCAAATTCTTGAGGAGGTGCTATACGGAATTTTTATGTGCTTTTTCATTGTGAATAGCCAGTAAAAAAGAATGGAACTAATAAAAAGTTAGGTTTCATTTCAGTATAGAAAAAAAAATTAATAGGGTAAGATGCCTTGTGAAGGATTGAGTTTTTAATCACTATAAGAGTTTAAGTATGAGTAAGATGGCATTCTTGCAGGGCTGTAATGACCTTGTATCACTAATTTGAATGCAAGTTTATCCTATGTACATCCTTAATGTCCTTTACAACTTTGAGATTCTTTGATTTTATTACATTGTTCATCTTTTCAATATATCTGAGAAGATACAATAAAGCTTAACAAATGGTTCTACTATTGAAGAAGGATGAGAGCCCTAAAGAAGAGGCCTCTAAGCATAATTGGTCTGGGCTCAAATGCAAAATTTGGTAGATATGAAGATAGCAGTGTTTGTCTCATAACACTAAGTGTACCTGGCTTACTAAGCCATTAACTTGGTAACGGTAAGACTGGAATTCTCAATATTTTGGTGCCAGAAATAGGGAATAAATTCATACTTGTTTTCTTTTTTGTTTGTTTGTTTTTTAAAGATTTTATTTATTTATTTGACACAGAGAGAGAGTACAAGCAAGGGGAGTGACAGGTAGAGGGAGAAGCAGGCTCCTTCTGAGCAGAGAACCCAAGAAAGGGCTCCATCCCAGAACCCTGGGATCATGACTGAGCCAAAGGCAAACACTTAACTGACTTAGCCACTCAGATGCCCCAATTCATACTTGTTTTCTAGAATATACTGTAGCTACACATCAAAAATAAAATAAACTCCAAGATAACCTAAGTATCACATACCCTTAACAAAAAAGGAATGTTAAATATGACCTAAAACTGAAGGGAATTCAGGATGTCACTAAATCTGGATAATGAATTACAGTAGGTCAAAGGATTTTTATTTGTTATAAATTCCATTTAGGAAACCCAAGTAAGGGAAGTGAGCACAAATCATGGTTGTAAGGTCTTACAGGTGAGATAAACAGGACACCAGGCTAGGTAGGCACAAGGCAAGGTTTATTGAAGGAACCCTCGGCCGAGTTTCCCAGACTCCAGAGAGGGGAGTTGGGGAAGTCGCCCACGGGAGGAGTCGAGTGGGTCTTTGATCTGGGTTAAGACAGGGCATGGGATCACAGCCATATAAGGTAAGGCATTTAGTGATTGGAGGGTTGGGAGAGTCTTGATATTCCTGTTTCCTGCATAGGTATAGGTTTACTTATGGAGATGTGTCGTCGCATACGTCCTTCGTCCTTCGGCGGTAGAGTCATGGGTTAAGGAAGAGGGCAGCCTGCAAGATGACGGCCCGGCGGCCATTTTTATTGTTCCTCCTGCATTCCCAGGGCCGTTGACCTAACAATGATTTATAATATTCTCTGACTATACACTTTTACCCCATGAATTGACACTTAAGATACCTTGCCCCAATTCACTTTTATGCCCCCTCTTTAAATAGTTCCCAAAAAATGATGTGGCTGAGAGAATGATTAAGAATTCCATTGTGGGGTGGTGTGGAGGAGGAGGAGATAGACAAAGAGAAGGTTTGAGCAGAGAAGTAAAGGGCAACTTCCCCCGAGGTCATGTCTTGGAGTCTGAGCAGGAGAAGACCCTCGAAATGAGCATTTATATTTCGTTGTTTGGTTGTCACTGGATAGATTTTACTAACATTGGGATGGAACACAAAAATAAGTGGCTGCATAGATAGCAAAGCACTAGAGAATGTTGGCGGTTGAAGGAAGCTCAGTGATAATGATCAGTTGAGTCTGTGAACAGATGGCTTTGAGATTCCCAGTGTTTCACTGATCACGAGCCCAGTGGTGTGGTTTATGTGCAAGAGTGTCATTCACATCCAGCTAACCCTGAGATTACCCATCCAATAAGATAAAATCTCTCTGAATCTCTTTTTTTCCAGGATTTTCCAGATTCTTCCAGGGATTGTTGGAAGTCTGTTGCTCACTTAAACTAGGATTCATTGTCTAAAGGAGGTTCTCTGTTTCTCCTGAAGCTTACCTCTTTACCTCTCTCACTTTCTAGCTTGTATATAGACTAGCATGTACAAGGACTTAGGCATTTAACCTTAGAAAATTAAAGAACTCTAGAGGTATAGCAGATAGCATGGTAATATATAGCAAAAGAGAACATAATCCTGACTGAGCAAAAAAATAGTGATATAGCAGAAAGAATAAATGTAGAGAAACCGGAAATCTTACGATTTTTCCCTAACTTCCCCACATGTTTGTTGTTTGAACTTAGAATATAAAAAAGAGGGGTGCCTGGGTAGCTCAGTTGTTTGGGCATCTGACCCTTGGTTTTGGATCATGAAGTCATGATCTTAGGGTCGTGAGACCAAGTCCTGCATTGGGCACCACACTCAGCAGGGAGTTGTTTCCCGATACCATTCTACCACATGATTTGCCATGTTGACCCATTAGATTTCAAATCTACTTAATTTTGTTTAGTCTCTAAAACATACATGAATTCAAGATACTTGAATATCTTGTTTCAGGTACTTCTTGGCTGTTAGCAGGACTTAATGACTTAAAAAAATCAGTTATTAAAGAGTTACCATATCTGTGCTGTGATTTACAACAGAACAAACTCAGGACTAGTATTTCTTAATCCTTGTATAGAACAACAAAGGATGCTACCAGTTATCTTAAAGATCCTCAAAGAATTCTCCAAAGTTACACTTAATTGAACTAAAACCAGAAAGCCTTATATATCAGTTAAAGGGTTTAATGGGTGAAGACCACATTGGATAAGTGCTGGTTTTCATATAAATATTTTATAGAAGGAAAGCAATTTCCAAGAAAATTATCAAGGACCTATGAGGTAGCAGGCATTCTGCTATTTGGGGATATGACTGTGAACCCTATGTGCAGGGGTCTCCTTAATGGAGCTTACAGCCTAGTGTGAATTTGCATAATAAACAGACCATTACAAGCTGGAATAATAGATATCAGAGCAGGGGGATATTGGATCGGGCACAATAACAACACATTCATGGGTCTGTACTCAGATTTTAAAGTTCTGATTAGATTTCTTACGTTTGAAATAGAGGAAATAGTTCAGAAAAAGGTGGTATGGGGTAGAATATGGTAGGAAAGAGGCTTTCCCAGACTAGAGATGCAAAAGCTAAAAAAAGAAGTCCAAAAGCTAAAGATTACATCATCATATTGCTACAATTTTTATTGTCTTTACCCAGAAAAAAGGAGATTGTGAATAACTGCTGGAAGATACTTTCATTATGGCTGAGAACTGAGTTTTTATCAGTTGTACAAAGGACAAGGGGTGGGGGGTGATGGTAACAGCATTAGTGAGTAAGTCTCTGTATCCAGATCAATCTTAGCACTTCTGGTCTGTGTCTCAGAGATTCTCAGAAGAGAAAAATCCAGAAACAGTGACATCAAAAGGCCATAGGAGTAAGAAATAATGTCAATAGAATCCCACTAAATGAGGCTATTTATTGGAAAATGGGCTAAAATTAAACATATCAATTCATACAATATAAGAGACTATGTCTTAGGCTAATAAATGATCCTCATGTTATTTCTGATCACAAGAATATTCTTTTCTCTAACACTTTCTTCAGGGCAACATTGACATCCTTATTCCGCAGGCTGTAGATCAGGGGGTTCAGCATGGGCACAATGATGGTATAAAACACAGAGGACACTTTCCCTTGGTCCATGGAGCTCACAGATGATGGCTGCAGGTACATGAAGGCAGCAGATCCATAGAAGACAGCCACAGCTGAGATGTGGGAGCTGCAGGTGCTGAAGGCTTTGGATCTGCCTTCAGTGGAGCGGATGTGGAGGATGCTGGAGAGGATGAAGACATAGGAACTAAGGATCGTCAGGCTGGGGGCAAGGATATTAATTGCACTGAAGACTAGAATCAGTAATTCATTGACATAGGTATTTGAGCAGGAGAGTTTTAAGAGGGAAAGAAGATCACAGAAATAATGGTTGATCACATCAAATTTGCAGAAATGAACCCTAAACATGCAGCCTGTATGAACAGATGCACAAACCAGGGCTATAACATATACTCCCCAAATCAGGGAGAAACAAGCCTGATGGGACATGATGATTTTATAAAGCAAGGGACTACAGATGGCAACATAGCGGTCATATGCCATTGCTGCTAACATGTAACACTCTGCAATAGCAAAAACAAGGAAGAAGTAGAGCTGAGTCATACATTCAGGGTAGGAGATGACGTTCATCTCTGTCACAAAGTTCACCAGCATTTTGGGGGTAATGACAGTGGAATGGCAGAGATCAATGAAGGACAAGCTACTGAGGAGGTAGTACATGGGGGTGTGCAAGTGAGCACTGAGCCCTATCAGCATGATCATGCTCAGGTTCCCCACCACCGTGACCACATAGATTCCTAGGAAGAGGAAGAAAAGGGGCAGCTGGAGTTCTGGTTTCTCTGTTAGCCCAGCAAGGATGAACTCAGTCACTGTAGAGTGATTTCCTGCTGCCATTTTTGTCTGAGTAGTTTCTGAAGGGGAGAGAAAAAACCATAGTTGTTGCAAAAAACTTCATTATCTTTCTCTGTTTAGAGTAGGGTGCTCCATGTAGATGAGTCATGGTTTAGATATCCTTTTGGTCTGTAGGATCATTTAACTCTGAGTCAATTTACGTAAGTAGAATTCATTGTGGTTTAATGTTTATTAAGCCTCATTTCCAAAAATAATAAATGTATTTCATATAAAAATATTTATGTTTTTGGGCACATGGGGGCTCAGTCAGTTAAGCATTGCCTCCAGCTCAGGTCAATATCCTGGAGTTCTGGGATCAAGCTCCAAGTCGCACTCACTGCTTTGTGGGGAGCCTGCTTCTCCTTCTCCCTCTGCTGCTCCCCCTGCTTGTGATCTCTCTCTCTCTCTCTCTATCAAATAAATAAATTAAATCTTTTTAAAAAAATAGCTATATTTCTAATTACTGAAAACTCGCTAAGTGTCTGTTTTCCTATTTTGAACATTTCAGTGATCATCAAGCCAGTATTTCTAAGTGGAGACTTAGAAACTTAAATATTTAGAGAAGCCAGTGTAGATGAGTCACACTGACTTGATGACGACTTGGGAGCGCACGACACCAAGGGGAATAGCCTGCAATTAACTTCTGGTAGGAGTGGACAGAGGCCTTATTATTTTCAGAACTTTCAGTTTTAAAAATAATTATCAGGAAATCTGAATTTCTACATAAAATCTTCGGGTGTTTCAATATTATTAGGAAGATGAAACAACACCTACAACCATTGTTGTACAACAGTTTGGGACACTGGGACTGGCCCACCGTTAGTGGGTTCGTGGTCCTGCAACAGATACTTCTGCCTTTGCTTGAAAAAGTATGATTAGTGGTTAAATGGCGGGCCTTAAATTCAGATTTAAAGACTATCATGCAGTTCCTAGCTAATACAGTTTTCACTTTGACAAGTTGAACAATCTCTTTTGAGTCTTGACTTCTAAATCTATGTAAGAGAAGTAACAATATTACCGACCTTGTAATAAACTGGGAGAGACTTCCCAGAGAGTGAACATCCTCAGTTATTGTTCTGTCCTTACCTATTAACAGTTCATCAGTTGCAAAATAAGTTATAAGCTACTCACTTCAAGTTACAGAAAGAGAAATTTTCTTTTGAAGCAGAAATGTTAATATCTCAATCCTTCTTTCTCTGCTCTTCATCTTTTCTACATAGCAGAGGTATAAAATTAGAAAAGACAGAATTACAAATGTCCTCCCCTGTTCAGTTAAATGGCAAACAGGTGGCTTTATCATTATAAGTGCCCAAGAGAGCTCATGCTCTCTCTTGCTCGCTCTCAAATAAATAAATAATAAAATCTTTAAAAAAAAAAAAAAGGAATAAATCACAAATGCCTGCAAGAAGACACATCTCAAAAACATTGTGTTTTTTTAAATAAATTGCAAAATTTTACCTTTAAAATTTGGAGGTATTCATCAGGGTAGTTAACTAGAACAGTGGTTTTCTTTGTGTGAGAATTTTTAGCAAGGGACTGGATTTATTTAACAGATATCACTGATTTAATCTTTCTTAGTTTTCCTAAATTGAAATTTCATTGTGTTCATCCACTTTGAAAATGATCCAATGTGTTGTGTTAGGTTTTTCATGATGATTTCTTTAACACTAAAAAGTATTTTGGGGGTTGCCTGGCTGGCTCAGTCAGTTAAGCATTCTACTTTTGATTTTGGCACAGATCATAATCTCATGGTCTCATGTGGGGCTCCATGGAGAGGTTCTTTCTCTCCCCCCGCTCCCTCTGCTCCCCCCCCCCCCCCGCTCTCTCACTCTCTTTTTCTCTCTCTCTCAAACAAATAAGTAAATAAAACCTTTAAAAAATATTTTTGATTATGCAGAGATTTCTGCTTGTTTACTCCTAAGACTGGCAAATTATGGTACTTCTCTTTTTCCTTAATTTCTCATTCTAGAAGATTTTCAATTTTATTAATTTATTAATTTTATTAATTTATTTAAGTAAACCAACTTTTAGCTATGTTGATTTTATGAAATATATGTTTATTTCTAATAACTATTTTATTCTTTATTAATGTCTTTTTTTGAAATAATTATTTTTCTTAATTCTTATTTTATTTTTTTCAGTGTTCCAAGATTCATTGTTTATGCACCACACCCAGTGCTCCATGCAATACGTGCCCTCATTAATACCCACCACCAGGCTCACCCATCCCCTCACCCCCTTCCCTTCTAAAACCCTCAGTTTGTTTCTCATAGTCCATAGTGTCTTCATTATGATTTCCTGTTCTTTTCCTAACTTCATGAAATGGACAGTATTTTCAGCTTTTATTTTTTTCTGATAGGTACATATAAGTTATACATTTCTCTTGAAGCCCCATTTTAGATGCATCTTACAAGCTTTGATATAACAAATTTAGAGTATCATTTCTGTTTCATTTTTTCATTGTCCCATGGATTATGTGGAAGTGAATTCTTAACTTTCCAAAAGTTAGGTTTTTGGGTTTTTTTATTTGTTGGTTTGTTTTTAGTCCTATTTTTAAATGTTTGTCTTAATTTCATTACGGTCAATGAACATACTATGAATTATCTAAATCATTGCAAATCACATAGAATTCTTTATATTGAAGCATAAGGTCAGGGATTTTTTTTAAGATTTGTTTATTTTAGAGAGAGAGGGCAGGTGAACAGGGGCAGGGGGAGAGGGAGAGAATCTCAAGCAGACTCAGTGCTGAGCACCAAGCCCAACACAGGGCTTGATCTCATGACCCTGAGATCATGACCTGAACCAGAATCAGGAATCAGATGCCTAACTGACTGAGCCACGCAGATGCCCCATAAAATCAGTTTTTATATGTATTCCCAATGGATCTTAAAATATGTTGTTTGTTTTTGAGAGGCCTGTGATGCATATCATTTCAATTATGTCCACTTTACTAAAAATGTTGTTTAGATTTTGCACATGCATAGTGATTTTTTGTCTGTTATTCTAATAGTTATTCAGATAAGTGTGCCATTGTCTCCCACCAAAGTTTCTGATTTGTCTATTTATTACCTCAAGCCTTAAATTAAAACCTGTATTGTTATGGAGTGGCCCCTTTATATTTAGTAATGTGTCCTGGTTACAGTCTCTATTGTCTGATATTAATACATTATCATGATATTTATTTTTGGCTAGTGTTTGCAGAGCATATAATTTTCCACCTATTTAATATTTCTGTGCATTTGTTTGAAAGAGGCAACAAATGAAACAATTATTTTAAAATAGCATCACATAAAATAGCAACAGGTAACTACCAAATACTTAGCATCAAATCTAACAAAATGTGTGCAATGTTTATACACTGAAACTTTTAAATAATTTTGAAAGAAATGAGAGGAAGCCTTAATAAGGAGAGAAATTTACCATATGCATGGATTAGAAGACTAAATAGTTTAAAGATATCCCTCCCAAATATAGGGATGGATCAACATATTTTATTTCCCAGATAATTACTTCTAAATAGATAATCAGTATGTTAAGACACCAATAGGCTCCTAATGGGATCATTTAGCTACTTCTGGTCATCTTAAAGATTTATAGAAAATATCAGCTTAATCTGATATTGAAGGATAATTAAGATATTGATTCTCAATAGGTTACAAATATTGCACTCTAGAAACTCAAGCACATTTTAAGGTGCTAGCTTTCATCTTCTGTACCCCTTTCTCCTGTTTCAGAAGAATTCTTTGTCAAGGTCCATACTTGAGTTGTTCAGTGTGAACATGACGCAGACACAAGCATACCTTGTTACTTCATATAGGCAAGTGGCACTGGTAAAAATAGTAACAAGTTACGGGTAACACAGAGTACTGTGGGCTGGTTGCTCTACAAGTCAGATGTAGAAGACCATATCTGAACCCAGAGTGTTCAGAGATTTCTCAATATGGTTGATCAGAGCTATCTAAGGAGATTACAGTGAATGTAAGCATGATTATGATGAAAAACAAAAGTTCCTGAATCACCGTCCCTGTGCTCTTAGTCCTGTTTCTGAGAGATGACCTAATTTCTGCAGGATAGCTCTGATAAAGTTTTTTTCTTTTTTTCTTTTCTTTTTTTTTAAGATTTTATTCATTCATTTGAGAGAGAGAGAGGTAGTTCGAGAGAAAGGGAGAAAGAGAGAACTAATGGGGGGGAGGGACAGAGGAAGAGGGAGATGCCGACTCCCCAGTGAGCAGGGACCCAGGCAGACTCCATCCCAGGACCCAAGGATCATGACCTAAGCTGAAGACAGATCTTAATAGACTGAGCCAGGTACCCTGATAAGATTTTTTCTAAAGGTTACCTCCACAGCTCTAAATAATTTGTTCATATTGCTATTTCTAGAATTATCAACTTTGAACATTAAAGAAACTTTCCATATTACAGGTGGAGTTCCTTTTTATTAAAAAGTTAAAGTGGTGACTACCACCTTCTACCTCATTCCTATATCTGGTAGCTGGATTCTATTTTTGATGTTTTCTTAATCACTTTTGGATCTTTGAAAATATTCTCAAAACTCTTTATTCATAACTTCCGAAATTCTCTCACTTCATCTGAAGAGATTTTGTTTGTTTGTTTAATACAGAATGTCTACTCCTATCCTGGACATTGTGAATCAGAATTTCTGAGGGTAAGAAAATTTACAGAACTGAACTTTCTAAAAATAAAATTAGAAGAAAACAAACAAAACTATCAAAGTAATTCTGGTGATTGTTTGGAAATCATTGGGCTAAGAAATTAAAGTCAGCCTAGTGGCTCAAATGGAGAGCTTCAGGACTTTCTCTTTTTTTTAATTTAATTAAGTAAACATTACTGGGAGACAACAAAATGCCAGGCACTGAGCTAAAGGAGTACCAGGACAATGAATCCAGACACTAAAAACAGTCCAAACAAACAAGTTAAAATATGGTGGAGAAAAAAATTGTTAACTTCTAATGTCAGTTAAAAAAAAATTCTTCAGATATAAGATATGAAGGTGACTCCAAGAAAACATAAAATAAGTATTTCTTATTACATGAATATAGCCCATACAATAGGGGATGATATGAAAGGTGATGGGACAGGTGCCTGGGACTGGGTGCCAGTCAGTTAAGTGTATACCTTCAGCTTGAGTCATGGTCCTGGGGTTCTGGGATCAAGTCTGGCCTCCAGCTCCCTGCTCAGTGGGAAGTCTGCTTCTCCCTCTCCCTCTGTCCTGCCCCCTGCCCCACCCCACCCCTTTCTCATGCTTGCTTGCTCTCTCTCAAATAAATAAATAAATAAATTTTTTTTTAAAGGCAAAGGGAGGGATGCCTGGATGGCTCAGTTGGTTAATCAGCTGCCTTTGGCTCAGGTCATGATCCCAGCGTACTGGGATGGAGTCCCACATCGGGCTCCTTGCTTGGCAGGGAGCCTGCTTCTCCCTCTGCCTCTGCCTGCCTCTCTGTTTGCCTGTGCTCGCTCTCACTCTCGCTCTCTCTCTGACAAATAAATAAATAAAATCTTTAAAAAAAAGGCAATGGGAGATTTTTATTGCATTTATAAAAATGCTAGACTGTGATAATGAATAAGATCTATATCACAGACCACATAAGACCTATATCAGAGCTTCCCCACCCCCAACTCAAGTGCCACAGAATTGGAATGTCATGAAATGATCACAGTGGTGCTAAGGTATGGGTTTTAACCACTACTTGGCATAGTGTGGATACCTCTGAGCTGGTCACCAACAGCCACAAACTGTTTCATCCACTTACCCATTATGCCATATCAATATTAAATATTCAGTGTGTGACATGAGGCTAGGAAGCTCTGTGCTACGCTTTTCTCTATAGTTCTGTATTCATTATGAGTGTCCTTTTTTGAGGAGGGGCATTAACAAGCTAGAGGGCATGCTGTAGCTGTCAAGAGTTTGGGAGATACTTGAGAGTAATGGGATCACTTACAGGCATATTTATATAACCTAAGAAAAGCAAATGGGAGAAGAGTTTCCTGTGTGTAAATGCTTGAAATATATAAGAATATACCCTTTAACCCATGTAAGGAAAAATATTCTAACATTTGAGTTATTAGAAATGGAATGAGCTATTTGTTACTAGTGATAAAATACCCTCAACCATAAACCAGATGATGATCCGCATTCAGGGGCACTGGAGAAAAGATTTCCTTAACTGAATTTGTGATTAAGTTCAAAAATCCACACTCATTTGCCTCTCTCTACCCTTAGTTCTTGTATCCTCTTCCTCTGCCACAAAACACTTGGCCCTGGAATATGTCATAATCTTCTCAGCTGTCTGCCTTTTTATTTGTTATTTTTTCATATGAAATGGCTCCACCAACCCTTTGTCTCTCCATTGTCTGCTAAATATTATTTTTCTTTTCAAATCTCATTAAAATTGAATTATGGAAATGTTCTTCCATTCTTTATAATTGAAATTCAATAATTTCAATGAAATTCTCAGAAAACTGCCATTTCCAAACAGCACATTTTCAGACTTGAACCACACTGTAAGTCCGATGATGGACCAAATCAAGCATATTTTTTGTGTCCCAAGTCGAGAGCACAATGTTTGGCACATTATAAAAGGGTTGAAATAGCATTTTATGAACCAGTCGATCCATACATGTATTGAGGAATTTTCGCCTAGATTCCAAAGTAATTTCTTCCAGACTTCAGTAGGTCAGATCACAGGCTGAGATGAGCACACTCACCTTTCTTCTTCCTAGAAACCTCAATGCCAAGAGGAGAATGCACTCATACTTGGTGCTGGGAGGCCTAGGGAGGCAATTCTGCTGCTGCCTTCAGTGCTGAGAGGGCAGGCACAGGCTCTGGTCTCAGAGCCCCCTTCAAAGCTGGCTGTGTCACCGGCCAGCATCTCTAACTGTAGGTCTCCAATCTGTGTTTCTCCAGCTTCAGGGGAGCAAACTCCTCCCCTCCACAGGCCGCTGGATGGTTCAGATTGCTGTGCTCTGAAGATTGGTCCCAGATGTAGGCATGCCAGGCAACAAATGACCTGGAGACAGATACTCTGGAGGATTTCCATGTCTCAGGAAACAAGCTCTTGAGAAAAGAAGCAGTTGCAGTTGGCATTTTCCAGTTATGTTGTTTGACTTGTCCTTCCAGAGGGACTCTTTGGTCAGTTCTGAATTCATCAGTAAGCACTAAAGATTTTTTCATAGGATCACCTGAGGATTTTTTTTTTTTTTAATGTAGATTCTGATCCAGCAGGTCTGAGTGGGATTTCAGCTTATGCATTTCTTACAAACTCCTAGCCTGGGCTTTTGGTTCATAGTCCCCACTATGAATAGCAGGATTTAGAGAATCAAGGGGCATACTAACAAGGTATCTTATGCCGAATAGGGTTACAAATTTTAAAGTAATGAATTAAATCATGAATTCCTTGCACAACATATGTTTAATTTATTTTATGCTTAAGTAGGTTATATGCTTACTTGAACCAAATTCTAATCTATGTACAATTGAATTTTGAGATTAGGGGATGAGAATTCAGAATATTGATGTAATATTTGCTTTCTTTGGTGTTCCTTGTTATTAATAATTCCACTTGCTAAATTGTGCATTTAAAGAAAGTATTTTATTATCAAGCATCTGTGTTTCATATTGCTTTTTCTTTCTTATATATTTTCACACAATTTTTTCACAAACAGGAATATTTGAAAATGTATCAATATGAATCAAGGTAAATCAGATGCTCACAAGAGAAGGGAAATTCTTAAAATATGGCTAAATATATCAGGTTCAATTCTCTTTAAAGGAGTTTAAGGTTGGGTTATATTAGATGCACATTTTATTTTTTATTTTTTTTAAGATTTTATTTATTTATTTGACAGAGATCACAAGTAGGCAGAGAGGCAGGCAGAGAGAGAGGAAGGGAAGCAGGCTCCTTGCTAAGCAGAGAGCCCAATGCGGGGCTCAATCCCAGGACCCTGGGATCAAGACCTGAGCCGAAGGCAGAGGCTTTAACCCACTGAGTCACCCAGGCGCCCCTAGATGCACATTTTAGATGCACATTTTTAAACATCAAAAGTTTTATTTTTAATCTCAATGCCTAGGATGCACTCCATATCAATTACATCAAAATTTTAAAGTCTGATGTCAAATATCAATATTTGCTAAAAGCTTCTCAAACTTTAATGTGTACAGTAATAACCCAGGAAACTTGTTCAAATGCAGATTCTGAAAGAGTAAATATAGTGTGTGGCTTAAGATTATGCATTTTTAAGCAAATCTCAGGCTATTCCACTGTGGCTGGACTATGGACCACCTTAGGAACAAAGTGATAGATGACCTCTTATTGCAAATCCCTCCCACTATAATTGTTTCAGATGCAAGCAAGGTCCCAAATGTCCACACATCACAAATCTTCTTTTATCTTTGGAACAGCAGTGGCTGCAGGATTCTGAGATTTTTATGGGAGAATATTATGGGCTGAGAAAGCCACCTTACAGGTGAGCAGACTAAGACTGTTTCCTCAGTGTGCTGAATAAAACAAGTGGGAAGAGAGCTGGAAATGGGTTAAAGTCAAACATGGGAAGGGTATGAACAGATCTTTCTATAAATGATTGTACAATAATGAAAATAAGATTCATAGAAGCTCAGTTTCCATTCTGTGAGGATATATGTACTGATTCAGGAGAGAATACATATATAAAGAAAGAGAAATGATGAGACAGAAAGTTGGCATGTTACCAAGGCTTACATGTCCCAGTTGTGTTGCTATGAATAGTTACCTAGGGTTAGTGAGCGCCATCTTGAGAGTTCTACCATCCTCCTATCTAGTAATCCAAACGAGAATTGTGCATTCATCCTCATACTCTCCTGTACCTTCAACTCACCTCGATTCAACCATGTCCAAACAATCCACTTTTCAAAAATCTCTTGAGAGTCTCCTTCCTTCTAGCTCCACTGTCACTGCATGCAGTTTCTTGCTTAGAACAATCAAATGGCTGCTGATGGGTCTTGATTCAGCCTTAATGTTTCTCTACCCATCTTCCACACCACCTTAAGTGTGATACTACTAACATGCAAAACTAATTGTTTCACTCCCTGCTTTAAAAACATTTAGCAGGGGTGCCTGGGTGGCTCAGTGGGTTAAAGCCTCTGCTTTTGGCTCGAGTCATGATCCCAGGGTCCTGGGATTGAGCCCCGAATCGGGCTTTTTGCTCAGTAGGGAGCCTGCTTCCCTCTCACTCTGCCTGCCTCTCCGCCTACTTGTGATCTCTGTTAAATAAATAAAATATTTAAAATAAAATAAAAACATTTAGCAGCTCCCATCACTAAAATAAGGAGTGATGGGGGCTCCTGAGTGATTTAGTTGGTTAAGCTTCTGACTTCAGCTCAGGTCATGATCCCTGAGTCCTGAGATGGAGCCCCACATCAAGCTCCCTGCTCAGTGGGGAGTCTGCTTCTTCCTCTCCCTCTACCTACCCCCTCACACCACTTGTGCTCTCTCTCTCTCTCTCTGATATAAATATATAAAAATCTTTTTAAATTTTTTTAAAAATGAATAGTGTTGTCTTATAGTGATCCAGAGGTGATTCATGAGATGTCCTCTGTCTACTTCTCTCTTTTAGTAGCTTTACCATATTACTCAAAATATGACATGATTTTCTGGGTCTGTAGAGGTTTTTTCCCTATTTCTAGAAGAGACCATTACCTTTCATTTAATCTGTATTTTATATAGGAGCTGTCACTCCAGTAATTCAAGGGTCTACCCATCAGGACTCTTTTTGTTTGTCCTGTGTGAGCCCATTTGTGTCTGTTGGGCAGAGCACTGGACTAGGACTCATGCCTAAGACAGGAGCTGCTACAGTAGCCATTTTAGCTATTTTCCCTTCCACTTTTTTTTTGACTGATGAAAAAGTCAAATAAAAACTATGAGGCCTTTTTGAAAATGAATGCTTGACATCATTGAATGAACAGATAATGGAATACAAAGGTGGTAAATATATATCTTTCTGTCCTAGATTTTGAAAGTATAGGTAAACACTGCAACTTGTTCTGTCAGCACACAGCACACCATCCTAAGGCCATTGACCTGGCAAGAATGAGGTGGAGGGTTTGAACTGGGAAGAGACAAAGGACAACTGAGTGTTCAAGAATATTATGTAAAGGGGCGCCTGGGTGGCTCAGTGGGTTAAGCCTCTGCCTTCAGCTCAGGTCATGATCTCAGGGTCCTGGGATCGAGCCCCACATCGGGCTTTCTGCTCCGCGGGGAGCCTGCTTCCTCACCCTCTCTCTCTGCCTGCCTCTCTGCCTACTTGTAATCTCTGTCTGTCAAATAAATAAATAAAAATCTAAAAAAAAATTTTTTTAAAGAAAAAAAAGAATATTATGTAAATCCATCCCTATAAGATGTTCAAGGCCCAAAAACAGAAGAACAAAATATGGAAGTACAGAAGAGATGTTTCAAAGAAAAAGCTGACATGAAATGGCAACTCTTTCTCAATTATTGGGCAAAAGAGCAGGAACCCCATGGAAACGACACAACTGAGCAAGATATTTGGCTTCTGTAGAATTTACTTCATACTCAGCTGCAGCATCATTGATATGAAGATAAGACAAAGTTGTTTGTGCTGCTTTTATAAAAAAAATGTTGTCCTCAAGTGTAATAACTTGAAACTCTATGATGAGAATGAGACTCTACAATGAGTCTCCACATTTGCTATTTTCTGGCTTTGATCAGTACAAGTTTGAAAGATTTTGATTATTTTCACTGTATCAAATGAAATAAAAGTGAAAATAGCATTGAAATCTAGGAAAGCATCAGTCACATGGGGAACTGGGGATGACGTACGTGTAGAAGGAAATTCTCAGGATGTCTTAGACCTATCCACAGGCACCTGGGACCAAAATATTACTCTGAATAAAATTGTGGGTCCTGGAGTCAATTTTTCAAGCTGATCATATTATGTTTGGGACCAGGGCAATTAATCAAACTAAATAAACTTGTTTCCTCATTTCTCAAAGGGAAATAACACTAAGGCCTTCCCTGAGGGAATACTGTAAATATGAAATAGGGTTATTCACTTAAAGTGCTGGGCACACTTGTTGATATTTCATAAACTCTCAATAACATAAGTTACAATTATTATCTTCATCATCATCATCATCATCATCATCATTCTTATTTCTGTTATAATTAAAAATAAAAATAAAACTCCTTTCATACTCGAGTTTTTTATTTTATTCTTAGTATTTCTCCACTCATAATCACTCCAATAAGCTTCAAAAGAGTGGCCTGGAGAAAAATTTAGGAGATGTATTATATGGGAGAGTGTCATTGAATTTCCAAACATTTGAACAATGAATTTAACATGTTATATATACTAACAAATTAAAGAACTGTTTCTGACATAACATCATGATATTGATTCTATTCATGAACACTTTCTACTCTCCAGAATTTTCTTCAGGGCAAATTTGACATCCTTATTCCGCAGGCTGTAGATCAGGGGGTTCAGCATGGGCACAATGATGGTATAAAACACAGAGGACACTTTCCCTTGGTCCATGGAGCTCACAGATGATGGCTGCAGGTACATGAAGGCAGCAGATCCATAGAAGACAGCCACAGCTGAGATGTGGGAGCTGCAGGTGCTGAAGGCTTTGGACCTGCCTTCAGTGGAGCGGATGCGGAGGATGCTGGAGAGGATGAAGACATAGGAGGCAAGGATAGTTAAGGCAGGAGTCAGGATGTTAAATGCACTCAAGACTAGGACCAATAATTCATTGACATAGATGCTGGAACACGACAGCTCCAAGAGTGGGAAGAGATCACAGAAATAATGATTAACTACATTGCTCTTGCAGAAAAGGAGTCTCATCATGAAGCCCGTGTGGATTGTAGATCCAATGATGCCCAAACTATAAACTCCTACTGTGAGCCAGAAGCAGAAGTGAGAAGACATGATGACATTGTAAAGCAGGGGATTACAGATGGCAGCATAGCGGTCGTAAGCCATTGCAGCCAACATGTGACACTCTGCAATAGCAAAAATGAGGAAGAAATACAGCTGAGTCATGCATTCGTAGTAGGGAATGATGTTCTCCTGTGTCACAAAGTTCACGAGCATTTTGGGGGTAATGACAGTGGAATGGCAGAGATCAACGAAGGACAAATTGCTGAGGAAGTAGTACATGGGGGTGTGCAAGTGAGCACTGAGCCCTATCAGCATGATCATGCTCAGGTTCCCCACCACCGTGACCACATAGATTCCTAGGAAGAGGAATAAAAGGGGCAGCTGGAGTTCTGGTTTCTCTGTTAGCCCAACGAGGATGAACTTAGTCACTGTAGAGTGATTTCCAGGGTCCATTATCCTCTCAACGGGTTCTAAGCTTAAAAAACAAAAAATGAGTGTACTTGTGTGGAGTGTGTGCATGTGTGTATACATATGTCTGTGTGTATGTGTGTGATGGAGAGAATAGTTTTGTGGAGATCATTATTTTATCCCGCATCAAAGGACATTCCTAACGCATAAATGGTATCTCTTGAATCTCTTCTATCACTCTGGGACAACCAATGATTCCAGCTGAGCAGAGGAAAATTCAAGAAACTTCTAACTAAGATATTTCCAATTTTAATAGAAAACTCCAAGTTTACATGCTTTGAGTCAGTTAGTAGGGAAGTTACTACTGTTGTTTCTTTTTTTCTTTTAACTTTTTATTCAAATTCCAGTTAGTTAACATACAGTGTAATATTAGTTTCAGGTTACAGTATGGTGATTCAAGTGCTGTTATTTCTAATGACTCTTTCCCATATGGATATAATCATCCTATTTCCTATGGGATATCCTATATGTCTATAGTAATGCCATGGCATATTAATCAAATGTCATAATGAGTAAGTTGTCATTCAGTTGAAAGTAAGAAAGAGTAACATGTTTTCTACAAGTAATAAACACAGGATTCATAAGTCTGTGAAAAGTTGTTAATTTGTTCAGAATCATTTTCCTTACTAGAATTTCTGCACAAAATACCTGAAGGACTGGGCAGCTACCAATAACATTCCACCTGGAATTCTGCTTCTCTGCTTGTCCTAGTTTCCTCCACCCAGATCCACTACCTCACAAGGTAAGAACATACATACCTATACCTCAACAACTTTCCAAGAGGGAAAACTCTCTTCCTTCCTTTATAATTTAAATATTCCCAGGGGAGTGATCTAATGGCTGAAACTTAGATCATTTATTTTACCTCTGTGGCCAGAGAAGCAGAAGACTATGAATGGTTTATGTTAATTGGACATCATGGTGGTGGTGGAGGTCAGAAAACTACCCTTATTCCCAAAATATGAGAAAGGTTTTGGAAGAAAAACATTAGATGTCTTCTTATCATGTATTTTGCATGTACTCTCTACAGAATTTTAGGATAGTAGAGATATGGATTATTAGAACACATGCAAAATACAAATAGAAATATTAGTTTCAATTCAATACTAGTCAACAGTGTGATCTTTTAAAAAAAGACTAATTGATATTCCATTTAAACTGCAAAGAAAACTAGATTCTAGAAAATGGAAATTCATTTTCTTAATACTCAAGCCATAGTTGGAATAATGTTTTCAATTTGAGATAGAATACTATATGTGACTTAGAAAAAACTGGACAGTTTCAGAAAAATTATTTAGAAATCTTGTCTTTAGATGAATGACTGAAATAACTGGGGCTATTTAATTACCAAAAAACCAAAAAATTCATGTGGCACATGACAGTTATTGCCAAATGTTCAATATATTGCTGCATTTAAAAGTTGTTGGACTCATTTTATATTTCTCCAAGAAAATAAGATAAAATGACCTGCTTGAAACTATAGGGAGGACTATCCAGTTTCACATCAAAGAAGCCTGACAATAATCACATATACCTTGATCTTACAACCAGAACTGTTAGAGCACAGCCTAAAGGGCCATTTAGTGGCTATTGTTAATAGATACAAGCTCTAGACAGGTGGTTGGATTAAGTCATCCTTAATATCTCTTTCAATTCCAATATTTCATGATTATGTATAATTCCAATAGGTCCTGATATTAAGGTAGGTAGTCATGGATGCAAATAATTTTGTCTTACACTTCCACTAATCATCTGAAAAATGGAAATGTTAATTTCTGTCTCATGTGAAAATTAAATTAAATGATACCTGCAAGGTGCCTAGCACAGTTCCTGGCTCTTGGTAAGAACTTAATAAATATCAATGTTGTTTTAATTGTAATCTATTGAGCATATCTCCACTATATCTTTCATTTGCCCAACAATTGTCACTCCCATAATGAAAATCCATAATGAAAATTTCTTTCCTCGACATAATTTCTTCTTGTTTCTATGAATACACACAATGGGGTCCTAGGTGGGTCAGATGGTTAAGCGTGCGACTCTTGATTTAAGCTCAGGTCATGATCTCAGGGTCATGAGATTGAGCCCTGTGTGGGGTTCCGTGTTCAGCAGAGAGCATACTTGAGATCCTCTCCCTATGCCCCTCCCTCTGCTTGCCCTCACTCTCTATTTCTCTAAAATAAATCAATAAATCTTTAAAATAATAATAATAAAATTTTAAAAATACAGAAAATATACAGAAATTTAGAAACTTTTTACTGAAGAGTAACCTCTTAAAATTGTCAACATTTTCCAAGGTCTCCAAATGAAGTTCAAACCAACTTGTTATTCAAAGATTTATATTATCTGGCAACAACAACAAAAGCGTATTCTTTTTTTCTGTTCCAACAAGTATCATGTTATTTAG
>RCUC01110781.1:0-19953 GCA_003697995.1 Taxidea taxus jeffersonii
TTCTGAAACCCAAATTCAAGGACCTATGTCTACTAGAACCTTCATAAATACCCTGTCTTTGCTCACAAGTTTCAGAAGCCAAGGGGCGCCATCCACATATCTCTTGCCAATTTTCACCATGGTTCCTTCTGCACTCATTAGCAATCAAGTTTTCTTTCAGGAAATAGTTATGGTAACTCGGCCCACCCCCTTCTCGCAGGGCCGGTGGCCACCAAATCTGCTATATTTGTACACATTTTCTTTTAATTGCCAAACCGAAGTGTATTTTAGAAGGAAATTTGATCCATATGTTTCTGATTCATCCACAATGAAGTCACCAGACTCTTTGGAGAGAACAGCCCGACAGCCACAAAGTCTTTCCCTTTAGAAACAGGAAGTTAAGTAGGTAAAGAGCCAGCATCTCGAATCTCGCCATGTTTAGGCAGTTGGTAAAACCTGGGCTTCAGGGAATATTACTTTTTTTAGGATATATGCCCCTTCAGAGAGGTCTGGCTTTTGGTGGACCTCATGAATGTCTTGGACATTCTTTTGAGGAGCGATGGAACTGACTCCTTTCAAGGACTTCTCCTTGGGGCTCTCTTCCAGGGCTCTAGGAAAGCTCCCATCAACTGGCTAAATTTTCCCAAAGTCTCTTTGTTCTAATTCCTAAAGCTGTTACCAGAGCATTTGATACAGTTCAAGGCGGCGTATGCCCCATTTGCGGCAGACATGGCTCCCAGATATTCCCAGGGTCAGAGGTCATGAGCAGATGAAAGCCTGTGGTGTAACCTGATGCGGAGCCTGCCCACAGATTCGCCCTCAATGTAAGCAGGGCCACTACAGTGGTCCGGTCCCCCTCGCTAAGAAACAGGTCACGCACAGCTCTCCCTGGGGTGCAGCACATTGAGATATTTGGCTATAATTCTGAATTCTGTGCCCTGACACTTTTTAACTGCTGCCATTGGGCAGTGCTTCAGGAAAGAAGGGAGAAGGTCTACTGGCTGGTTCTGAAAGGACTTGAGAATCGTACACACAACTTCATGCCCATCTGTCAACCCTACCGAAGTAAGAGGTGAAAATACCACCCTTCCCTCTTTATACATAGTCTACATGATCAAACTTTTACGACTTCTTTAAAACATCCCACACACACACACACAAAATAAATAAATAAAACATCCCACAGAGTTCATTCGTTCAGCAGTTACTGTCTTTGTCAGGCCCTTAGCCAGGTCCCAGGAGAGAAAGAAAAAATGGTAGTGAGGCAGACATGTGATAAGCAAATAAGGATCTAGTGGCGATGTGTACAGGGGGGAAGAGTGTCCAGGAGACCTAAGGGCCAGTTCCAGCTCTGCCACTTCGGAATTGTGGAGGTTTGGTTAAGTCATGTAACCCTTCAGCTTCACATGCTTCATGGGAAAAATGTGAGGAGGGAGGATTAAATGAACCACATATATAAAATGTGCTCTGTGTATACAGTAACACTTCTTATCATGGCCTGTTCCAGAGAGTGTATGGAAGCGTGTGTAAGATCTCCCAGGAACACGGGGGAGAGTGCTAAAGAGAGCCAGCACTACCTGACTGGGGGGAGAAAATGACCTCTGACCTGACTGCATGTCTAGGGGGAAATTGCTGGGAAGGACATCTACCCACTGCATTGGGGTTCCTATTCTCCCAGGATTAAGCTTTGGTACTCTGGCACAGCAAGACAAAGTTGGTACGTGCACCCAACGTCGAGTTCATCTGCTTCACAGGTAGCTTGCAGGGCTCGTAAGACCTGGAATTTCTCTGTGCCCTGAAATGTCAGCATTTCTAGTTCCCTGGCTCTTGCCCTTCTGTTCTTCCTTGTCTGGATGACAAACTTGAACAGCCTTTGGCCTTGCCTGCACACTGTCCCTAGGGATCTTTCTAAAACACGAACTTGATAATGCCCTGACCCCTTACAGAATCCTCTCGGGACTCTCATCCTTCGCGATGAAGCCCACACCGTTCAGTATTGGTCATTTGGCTCTCATAATGCAGTCTCTGCCTCTGTCACCAGGCTTACCTCGTAGCTTTGCCTGACCTGCTACCCTTTACATGGCCGCCAGACTGAATTCCCCCACGTGCTTTCGTCTATAGTTTTGCACATGCATGCATGTGTTTCTTTGCCTGAAGCGTTTTCCCTCTTGGTTTTGAAAAACTCTTGGAGACTCAGCTTGGGTGTGACCTTCCAGCTTCCTCTCTGGATCCACCCATCGTGGGTCTGCAGCCCCTTTTGTGGGTCCTCGTTATACCTGCACAGATCCTGCTGTGTCTCCGGCTACCCTATTGGGCTCTTGGCACTGTGGGTTCCTTGGGCTCGTAAGTCATTTTTGTCTCCCCACCTGGCACGGCCATGATGCCTGAGGTATTTCTGAATGAATCACAGAACCTCAGAAAGAATCTCAGCTCTCCTCTCTACCTGTACGTGCAGAAATCCTCTCTGCAGAGAGTCAACTGGGTGCCCAATGGAAGGGCTGTTTTCAATGCCAGCTTCTCTAGTATTGTGGATCCCAGTGTCCTGAGAGAGGGCATAACTAGACCTAGTTTAATTTTGAGGGGTCCTTGGAGGGAGGGCGACGGAAGAGGCTGGCAGGGTGGCATATACCAGACCAGTTCTGCCAGCTCCCAGAACTGGATTGTCCTCTAGAAAGCAGCTGTGACTGGGCATTCCGCATGTTTTAACTTCACAGCCTGGCTCCAGAGCCCCACGCAGCCATCCGGTGGACTGAGTCTGGCATCCCACTAGATAACTGTCTAGACATTAGGCAAGGCCAAGTTTCAGTGGTAACGCTATGGCAAGAAATGCCTGCGGCAGCTGACAGTGCTCAAGCAATCCTCACTCCCCCATTCCAGACTGATGATGGACCCTGGGGTTCTTAGGCAATTGTTTGGAGGAGCCCTGGGGAGGGAGATTCTGGACCACCTGCTGGGGATATGCTTGAACGATTACTGAATACATAAAAGACCACTGGGTTTATGGAGTGTTCCTGTGGATTGCATAGCCCTGAGGAACCCAGTAGCCCACCAGGCTGCTCCTTGCAGTTTGGATGCTCTCATGGATAGCTCCCTCCACCCCCTTACAATAGGTGTTTGCTGACTCCCATCACCATTGCTAAAAAAGGGCTCCATGTAAGGTCTGGCGAAACAGGTGCTATTCTTGGGTGTCAGAGAAAGAGCAGTAACTATTTTGTTTTCTTTTGCTTTAGTTTTGTAGTAATAATGAGATCACCCAGTCTAGAAATGAGGGCTTTCACAGATAAGGAATTAACTAGGCTTTGGACAGGACCTGCTGCAACGTTCTGCCCAATGGTGCGCCGGCCTGGCACCCTCTGCCTCCATTGTCTTTATTTACCCCTCCGTTGACCCCTCTGTTGGACCCCATGATGCCATCCCCGAAACGTTCACCTTTGCACACCGCACTGGCTTCCTTGGTCTAGCTTTACTTCCCATCTCTTCTCCCCACACACTTACCTTACACCTCTGTCAGTATTTGCTACAAGTCATTTAATGAAAACCCCCCAGGAAGTGTGTTTCTCAACCGTTCCCCACCCACATCCCCTACTATTTTTTCTTTCTTTTCTGTGCCTGCCTCCAAGCAGTAAGTATAATGGTCAACCACACCCTTCCCTCCCCCACAGCCCCCTAAGGATTCTGACATCTGCCCCGCAGTTGTCCCAGGAGGACTGACTTCCTCTAGCCATCTATTTGACATTTGCTATTTTCAATAAACGTTTCTGTTTTCTTGGCTCCCTTGTCCCTCTGGGCCAAGGCAGTGGCACCTTAGTGATCGCCTTGTGATGCTTTGGCAGATATGGAAGAACTGGAAACTTCTGGTCCCAGGGCCCCATGCCTCTGGCTATGGCTTTTATCTATGACATTTCTCAGGGAAGCTTGGTATCTCTGAGAGGTTTCAAAGGAAAGGGGAGGAAGAAAGGATGGTTCTGCTGCCCATTGTGTCAATAGGAGAAGTCCTCTCTCAATTTCTCTCTCTCTCTCTCCTGGCAGCCAGAATGGAGGTAATTCTCTTCTAGAACGCTCCCATTGTAAACTCCTCCAGTGCTAGGGCAGCCTGCCCTCCTCATGCTGTGTTAACTGCTCCCTAAGGTCTCCCACTGGTTACGCCCACAGTGAGAGTTCAGTCAGGTTCCTGGCTGATGGTGCTAGTGCTTAGGCCTTACATTCTGGCCCCTGTGTTAAGTATTCTTTTTTCTTCCTTCTTTCATCTTCTTTAGTTCACTGTGTTGGGAGCAGGTGGTGGGAAGAAATAACAACCTTTCTGGCTTTTAAGATCTTTGGCTGGAGCATGGCAGAAAAACTGACAGATCCCAGAGGTGAGTTAATGACCCAGCTCCCAGGAGAATTGATGGGTTTCTTCTGTAAATGCAGCCCAGACTCCCCCAGAAAGAAATGGCCCTTTTGAATCGATCATTCTGATGGTCTCCCTTCTTTACTGCTTCAAGTCACCTTCCGCTTTCTATGAGAATCCCATCTCCATCCAGGGACTCTGGCCCCTCACCATCACCACCACCAGATTTTCTCTTCTGGGAAGACACTGCTAGGTTCCTGCACAGAATTTCCAGGGAAATTCTCTTCAATAATTTTTCTGTTTGGTTCCTTACTTTTTCCATAGCCTTCTCTGGTAAAGCTTCATACCTTATCCTACATTGCTATTTCTAGGTCAATGCTTACCGTACATAACCTACTCTTATATTTAAACCATTAATTGTGATTGTACTATAGAAACTTCCAAATAATCACAAAGGTAGAGATAGAAGTACAACAAATCCCCATGTACCATGACCCAACCTCAACAGTTACCGATTTATGCCCAAACTTGATCTATACCTCCAATACCCCTCCCACCATCATTACCAGTGGCTTATTTTAAAGGCACTCCAAGACAGCTTATCATCTATAAATAATTCAGAATTCATCCCCAAGAAATGAGAGCTCTTTTAAAAAGAAATATAACCATAATACTGTGTATTACCAAATATCCAGTCTGTCACTAGTCAATTGTCTCTTCAATGTCTTTATAATTTGATCTGAGTCAGGATACAAATAAGACTCACACATTGCATTTGGTTTGTTGTATCTCTTAAGTCTTTTAAAATCTGTAATAGCTACCCCCACAACCTTTTGTTTCAATCCCTGCCATTTATTCATTCATAAAAGCTAGGTCCCTTGTCCTATAATCTCCCCCGTTCTAGATTTTGGTGACTGCTTCTCAGCAGTGTGTTTAACATGTTTTTCTACTCCCTGTGCTTGCTATTGGCAGAAAGTTAGATCTAGAGGTTTGCGATAAATTGTTATGGCAAGAATATTTTTTGATATTGCTTCTCATTAGTCAATCTCAGGAGGCACATAATCTCCATCTCTTTTTGATCTGATTTTCCAGTAGGTTCAGATGCTGCTGGCCTGATCTAGTTATTAGGAATTGACTCCTTGGTTTTTTACCCACTGTTCTAGAAGCCATTGATACTGATTGGCCATGATGATGCCCTTTTGACATCCACATGAGAGAACTTATTCTGTCCTCTTCTTTCTTTCTCAAGGGCCCCTCATGACAAATTTTTATATTCCTCAGTGACTGTCAGTGTGGCTCACACCATGCTACTCTTGATAGTGATTTCTATCCTTTTGAGGGTCACAGATCCCTTTGAGAATTAGAACTTTATAAGAAGAAGAGAAAGAACATGTATGCATGGGCACTCAGGATTCCAGTTAGTGGCAGACTATCCGGATCTCAGGTTAACCCTGCACTCTACAAACTGTGGTACAGCTTTGACTTTGTACAGAACCTGGGTGCCTTGACCTTCCCCTCTCTAATTTGACTTTATCTCTCGCATTGATGATTCTGTCTTTTGTTCCCTGACTTGATGGTTTTTTAAAAAAGATTTTATTTATTTGACAGATAGATCACAAGTAGGCAGAGAGGCAGGCAGAGAGAGAGGGGGAAGCAGGCTCCACACTGAGCAGAGAGCCCGATGCGGGGCTTGATCTCAGGGCCCTGAGATCATGACCCGAGCCGAAGGCAGCGGCTTAACCCACTGAGCCACCCAGGTGCCCCTGGTTTTTCGACTTCTTCAAGCCCATTGGTCTTTAGCTCCACTCAATTCTAACTACTTTTTTGTAGTTGTCCCAACTGAGATATCATTTATTGTCACTTGAAAATTTTCCTTTGTCAAGAATCCTAACTCTCCCCCTCCACCCCCAACTGCCAACTCCTCAATTTTGCCTTGGTTCACATGATTTCCTACATTCTTTTGACTTCTCAAATCACTGGTCTCCGCCCAATCCATAACAAAGTCTCACATCTATGACAGGGCATCTCTGTGTGGCTTTCTCTGGGGATTTCAGATCTTTGACTTGTTTATGTTCTACCATGGGGCCCATTCTCTTGTCTGCCATCTGCTTTTCTTTCAAAGATGCTGAGAGTAGCAATGCTGACAGGGTCCTTAAAAACTCAGACTAAGTTAAACTGGTCTCTCAGAGCAGTTCACCTCCTTCCAGTCAGTCATCTTTTCCTACTTCCCTATTTCTGTGCTACTCAGATGTTGTTCATGGACCATGATGAACATCATCTCCTAGCAGTGGCATCAGCATCTCCTAGAAACTTCTAAGAAACGCAAAATCTAAGGCTTATCCTGGTTCTATTGCATCAGAGTGTGTATTTTTAAGAATAGCCCCAAGTGAATCGTATTCACATGAACAATCAAGAAGTACCATCCTATCTGTTCTCCACCTTGGTCGTTCCAAATTTTTCTCACAGTACTTAATTCTTGATTGCCCTGATGGATGACTCTATCAGGCAAGGTCCAATCAGGAAAATGGGAAGCACTCTAAAGATTTCAAACAGAAGGAATTTCATAGAAACCTGGTCACAGGGTGATGGAGGGGCCAGGAAGCCATACAGGGGTGGGGGAAATAACCTGGGGATGAACAATATGGCAGAAGCCATGGCCTCCTCCTGCTGCAGGGAGCAGGGGAGGAGGCAACATGACTGGAGCCCGGATATCATGCTCACCTAGCAGGAGATGGGTCCTTAGAGAAGATGCAGCTCCTGGGAGAGAAAGCACAATACCTTGGTTCCTCCCATTCTTTCACCCTCTACTCCCCTCTCAGTGACCTCACATTAGACGTGGGCAGAGCTCTGCTGACAAGAGAGTCTTGGAAACCCAGCCTGCCTTTCAGAGAACAACAGAGCACATCTGAGGGCAAACAGGCCAAACACAGGCACAATGATCTTCCTCCTCCTGCTTCACCTACACTTCCGTCTTCCTGGTCTCAAAACATCTGCTTTTAGCCATTTTTCTTTCCTTCTGTCCAATCTCAGAAAAAAGAGATATCCTTTGGCTTTGACAAAATTCATGGGGTAAGCCCTCTCAGATCCGCAGGGCTCTAGGACACGTGGGAATGATCTTTGGGAATCCGGTGGCCAAAGCACTTCGGAAATCATGCTGTGAAATGTGGGAAATGTGGAGAAATTGCCTGCAGAAGCTCTCTAGAAAATATGTGTCCTGCTATGAAAAAGATGCCAATGCCTTTCTTGATTTTTATAAATGATCATAACAGACTCACATGTTAACTAAAGACAATTTAGTCTCTTCCTGTTAGATAAATCGCCGACATTTAGACTAATGTGCACTCATTAAAATTAAAACCAAGAATGATCCATCTTCCTCCCTCAGTGCCTTCTCACTGCTGTCTCCCTCTCAGAGACCAGGGGGCGAAGGCCGGTGATCTCAAAGCCTGACACTGTTGTCTTCTTTACAGTGAAGGGTGGTAAAGGACACGGAAGTAATCTCACAGGTGCACTGAATCCTGCCAACCTTCCACTAAATTGGCTTTCTGACTTGGGAGGACTCAGCTGAATGAAAAACTGCCCACCTTTTCAGAAATAGGCTGGGAGGGACACCTGGGTGGCTCAGTCTTTTAAGCATCTGCCTTCGGCTCAGCTCATGATCCCAGGGTCGTGGAAACAAGTCCCGCATCGGGCTCCCTGCTCAGTGGGGTTTCTGCTTTTCTCTCTCCCTCTGCTGCTCCCCCTGCTTGTGCTTTCACTCTCTCTCTCAAATAAATAAGTCTTAAAACAAAAAACAAACAAACAAACAAACTGAGGAGCCCACTGGGCACTCACAGCGGAGCTGACTGACCTGCTCTAAGCTCACAGAAAGAGGTTTTGTGACCCAGATTGTAGGCTCTGCTGCCTGAGAACCTTGGTGGTGTCAGCCCAAGTCCCCAGTGTGCCCACAGAGCCCAGCCCTGTGTCTGGCATGTGGTAGAAACCTGATATTTGATGAACAGACACAATGACTCAAAGTCAAAGACCTCAGTCACCATGCACTGATAGTACTGGTTCCAGCTTTTCATGGAAGCCAGGAGTCTCGGTCCCGCCATTTGTAAAATGGAGACATGGTGCCAGCCCCCATTTACTTCACAGTATTAGTGTTAAGATCAGATAAGATCATATCTCGGAGTTTGTTCTAGTAAGCAAATAAATTGTTGTTGTTGTTTTTTTTAAAGATTTTATTTATTTATTTATTTGAGAGAGATCACAAGTAGGCAGGGAGGCAGGCAGAGAGAGAGAGAAAGGAGGAAGCAGGCTCCCCGCAGAGCGGAAAGCCCGATGCGGGACTCGATCCCAGGACCCTGAGATCGTGACCTGAGCCGAAGGCAGAGGCTTAACCCACTGAGCCACCCAGGCACCCCAAATAAATTGTTTTTATAATGATCTAAATAAAAAAGCTTCCCACACCAGTGCTCGCATACACATTTATTAAGATGTAGCCAAGTGAAATGTGTCTGCTCCTCCTCTTGAGTACAGTCTTCTTTATTGATGTGTAACAACGCCCAAGGGCTGGGGGAGCTACATAATCAAAATCAAATGCCAGCTTTTCACAGACTTGGCCAAAAGAGTGCGGCCCAAAACACCATTTTAAACTGCAAGAAATCTGAGGGCATTTCATTCAAAATCTTGCTTTTTATTGTTGGTGATATAGACACTTTAATATTAATGCCCACTGCAGATCCACATTTAAAAAGAAAAAAGCTCTTCTTCTAATTTAGTAGAAAGCAGAGCTGTCCGCGTGAAGGACGATGCAATATCAAAATACAGCTGCTTCTTATCCATACTAGTCTAAATTAGAAACATGCTGCTGTTCACAGGGGCTCTAATCACACGTGCACGTAAGCCATACCGAGGGCTAACAGGCGGTGTGGGTTTCTACCCAGCATCTTCACTTTATTCTGGGTCCTTATCCTCTTCGGAAAAATGGGGGACCGACTTCTTGGCGACCACGTTGTCCAGTCTCTGTCCTTGTAGGTATGGATTGATACTCTGAAAAAAACGTGGTTTGGTATTATACCTGAACATCAGATAGAGACATCTCACAAAAGGCGTGGGTGAGAATTGCTTCTGGCCTATTGGGTTAGAAATAAGGGAACAGTGGTATCTACCACCTACCCAATGACTACTCCAGTACATCTACAATACCTCAGCGTCTGACTGACACATGTGTCTGTGTCCTTCAGGCAACCAACGAGTCCTTTATCAGATGCAATATGTCTCACTCCTGCTTTTTGGTACAAAGATTTGGCGTGAACCAGCTAATAAGTTCTCACTACTTAGATGCCAAGCCCCATTCAAAATAACATTATTATTCTATGGCCTCCTTTAGTGGGAGATAGCGTAGGAAACGCATTAAATTAGAAGAATGTTCTAAAGAAGATGACAGATCAGGACCAAGTGGGAATTAGCGTCCGCAGCCTGGTCATAGGACATCCCGTAGCTGTATTGGTTCTTCCGTGCCAGTGTTCCACCCCAAGAGGACTCAACAGTGGCCCAAGCAATCATTTCCACCTTCCCTCAGTCAAGTTCTAAAGCTAAAGAAAAGAAGTAAGGTATACACAAGATGCCTTTATTTTTTACTCAAGACCTCATGGTCTGAAATCTTTCTTCTGTTGCTTCTCTGAATGAGTCAAGGTTTTTCCAGTCCTCCTCTAATACATATCTATTTTTTGAGGTTTGGATGTGAACTAGTAGCTGGAGCTTTACAACATAGTATTTAGCAAGCAGAAGAAATTTCGGAAGTTTTGGAAGATATTTGTTTATTGAAGTCACCTTCCAGTAACTGAACAAAAATATAAGGAAGAAGCAATGGTTACAAATGATCAGCAATCCCAAGTCCCTGTGAATGAAGGGCAGCCGTTCACAGGTGGGTCTCTCTTACCAATGGGACCTTGTCTGCCTTGGCTCTTTTGAATGGTGAGCAGGTCATTCTCCAAAAGGAATGGACCCTGAGTTTAGTATTTGTAAATGTCTTCCCACATTCTCACAGCTAAAACCATGAATCATGAAAGGTCCTACTCACCCAGCAAAAATGCATTACAAACAAGCTGAGAGTTACAAAGTGTGTGATGTCTTCATATCTGAAAAAGGACATGTCACAAAAACACAGTACTTTGCTGGGAAGGCATCTTTAAAATACTTAAAATAACGAAAATACTTTTTATATCAGAGATTGTCCACTAGAATGGCCTGGCTTACTCCTAAGAGTCATGTAAGAATCTCCGGGTAGGTGAAGCAAGTGGAGACTGAAAAAGTGTACTCAACACCATAAATATCTTCATTGTTTTTTAGTAATAATATTTATTCTGAAAATTCTAAGATGTTAAAAAAGGCATGAGATTTTCATATTTATCAAGTATGGGAATAAAAGGTTGATAAACCCTTTAAATAAGATCAATAGTAGATTTCAAATATTAACAAGATATATCTTAACAGAGTTTGCAAAGGTGATCATTTAAAGGGGAATTGACCTTTTCCTCATGAAGCAACTCAGAATTCAACTGGCTTTGAGTGAATACAGAAAGTTACAGAAAACCCACCAAGGGGTCTGTTGTAACTTCAGGGAGGATACCTCTTGGGAAAGAGACTTTCACAGGAGGAGGTCCTTCTGCCCAGACCCAGAAAATGACAAATATTGGAGGGCAGGGGAAGTAAATTAATGAGGAAGCAAAGGGAGCAATCACTTGAGCTTTTTTGATAAATGTTCATTAGTACTGAATCCTATCCGTAAGAGGAATAATAGTAATGATACTTGATTTTAATTATCCTCTGAAGAAATCAAGACACTTATATATTTATCTTCTCTCCTGGGTGAGAGAAACTGGCTAGGTTACAGAAAGATCTTTCTTTCCATTTCCTAACTAGAAGAACCACTAGGATCAGATGTTTGCTCTTGATGTCCCTTGGAAATCACTGGAGAAGGCCTTGGTGATTGGTGCACTTGAGGAGGTGAGTAAATTCTTTAGTTAAGTGGAAACATCACCTGAGGCTTTCAATTTGGTGCAAGTAACACCTGAAGCAAGTTCTGTTTCCCCCTGGGTCCTGAGAGGGCCAGGATTTATGGCATGGCCATGAGTTTTTGTTACCGTCTGAGAATAGGACGAACTTGATACCACTGGGTCAAAATGACCCTTATTTTCATAAAGTCTAAGCCTTTCCTATGTGGAGGAAGTAGAGGCCAAAGTACAATCCTTTATAACATGTGTCCTAGCCAGAATTCTGAGTTTTGGTAATCACGAGTCTCATGGAAAAACGACCTAAATCCTGACCCACGGTCATTAACCAAGTCAGAGCAAAAGGAATGGTGAGCCAGGAAATAGAGACAATTAAAGCTTCATGCTAAGTTATTCATTTTGGGTCGGTCATTGGTCTTATTTGGAAATGTTCTTGTTGTGCCACGGGGAGATATTCAAGCTGTCCTACTGGTAAATTATGTGTATTCTGAGCTCCTGAAATAGAATTTCTTGATGTTCCCTCAAGACCACAATATACCCTTTGGACCTCCTCTGCCACCACTGGCCATCAGAAACTGTGATCACCAAGAACAACCCCTAATAACCCTATGAACTCTTGGGAAAAAGATCTGTCAATTAATGCTACAACCAGAAAATCGACACCTCCTCGAGTACGCCAACCGGATCCAGCAAAACCATGCAGGACGGCCACAACTACCACTGTCCAGATTCCCAGATGTTGCCAGGATCCAAGCATTTGCTGTTCTAAAAAAACAGTCAGTGGCCTTGGTTCTATGGCTTGGTTTGTGTATCTAACATGGTTACCACTCTCTGGTAGCACTATGCTACAGAAAAACAGATCTTGAACTTTCTTTTCCACCTGATCATAAGAAGGACCAGGCACTTCTGTCCACGAGGGCACCAGTGGGTTATCAGAACAGACACTGACCACTGATTCAGTCTCCAGGACATAAAATGCACTGGAAACTCAGAGAAAACTTGACCTTGGCTCTACAAGAGGCAACACTACAGCAGTTCGGTGGGCAACACCCAGACCGATGTGCTACTCTGGGCAGCCCTAAGATGGTAAATACCTAAGCCTGCCAGCAAATTCACCAGCCAGCAAGCAAATACAGCAGATCTCCTGGACTGGACATCAGTCTGGCTAGGTGAAGAAAAAGGTATGCAGGAGGAATGAGGTTTGGTCATCTCATCTTTTGCCCCTACATTCCTTCAGAATTACTGCCTGGAGCTCGCAGTGCAGCAAACGCTTCCTTGTTCCTGTCTTGTGTTTTCATATAATTGGTGCAGATGTGTGAGCAGTTTCCCCCAGCAGCCGAGAGCCCCTCTGAGGACAGACACCCTCATGGGCTCCCTGAATTCCCACAACCCAGGAGCGGGATGCAACCCACATTTTGCAAATGTGTTGGAGGTGGTGAGATCACCACCAAGGAGGGCTCCTTGGGGAACCACGTGCTAAATCGTGGGCAAGCCAATGCAGGAGGCAAGAGCATGGACCTTGCTCTCTGGGACCCCAGTCGTGCCCTCCCAGGATGGCACGTGAAAGGCTTCAGCTACTTTCCAACAATGGAGAGCGAGCTACACTCTGGGAAAGTTACAGCTCTGAGAAAGCTCCAGGTGTCCCACCAATAGCCCCGCCAGCCACACTTTACCCTCCGCTTTCGTGTCTGTCCTCCCTTCATCTTCTCATAAAGGAGTTTCTTGTTCTAGAGTGGGGAGAAAAAGAAGACACAAATGCACAAGTATGGATCAAATTTGGTGAACGTCTATTTTAGAAGCAACACTGGTGTATCCCCCTGGATATCTGCATACACATATTTTGGAAACAAAATTAGATGAAAGGAATGTTGTGTCAGAAAGATAGACCACAAGAGAAAAGCTGGTGGCTGTGTAGCTTTTAATAAAGTTCTCTGCAATGCCCTGAGGCACCCCAGTGTCACCAACAATCATATAAACAGGAAAATATGACATTCTAAAACACACAGGGCACGGGAGACTCAGCTCCTCACTTTGAACAGCCTTTGTTTAAAACAAACAGTTTCATCTCATTTTGCTTTTGTATCCAACTCCCTTTTTATGAGCCGTACACATAAACTGTTCTCTAGAGGAGTGTCTGACTATTAATAACAATCCTCTATGTAAATAAATGAGACATTCTGACTTCGGCGACCTTTCCTCCTGTGGCTTCAGTCAGTGTGTGCCCCCAGTCAAGACAATCGGAAAACCATTTGGTCTATAACATTTTTAATAGAGTGAACCTTTTAAAAACTGCCAAAAAACTTCTTGGCAGGAGGAAAGCGATGTTGGGGGAAAAAAAAAAAACAGGCTCTGTTACCACAGTTTGTATAAGTGTTTCCACATATTGCTGTATTTCAAACACATAGTGGGCTTAAATGAGCTCTAGAATATCAGACACATGCTCCGCAGATTTTTCTTCTACTGAAATTATAAAAGACAGAACACTTAATCTGAAGGCAGAACGGGAGAAGGGGCATTGGGGGGACATATTTGTGTTGTTTTTTTAATTTGATTTTTTTCATCAGAAGGGAAATAATGTATAAAAGAGATGATTCATCTTACTCTAAATAAAATATACTGACTTTTTTTTTTAAAGAGATGACAGCGTCCTGTTAAGGAACAAGTTTTTACAATGCTTCTATCCTCTGAACTGTTTGGATATAGTGACTTTTTTTTTTAATGGTAGATTTGGAAATGAAGATGACAAATGCCAAGAATGAGCTTCATAATTTTCATGTTCATTAAAATCTACCCCACCCGCAATTTACAATGCATGTCTCTTGCCCAACCTCAACTATGCAGGGAGATGGCGCCAGGGAGTGAAGGAGCCTCCGCTGCCGGAAAGGCCAGTACTGGCCGCAGCCTTGGTCTCCCGCTCACTTGGGGAACTGGTCAATCTAATATTGGAAGGGAGAAAAGGCAGATGTGCAGATCACACCCTTGAAGAATGAGCACATCACCGTGAGGCTTATTCTTGTCGTCTGCAGTTGCCTTTCCGGGGACGTAACCACTCCTGTTGCACAGAGAACGTCTGGGAGATTGTGCCAAGGCTGGGGAGGTGGGGGTGGGAGACTGGGGGCGAGGACAGAGGCTCTTCCTATGTCTCATCAGTGCTGCCCGAGTGTGTGGGAGGGCATGTGGCCTGGAGCCAGGAGGATGGGTGGGGCAGCCCCTCCTAAGGGCCTGAATTCCACTGCGCCACCAGTAGGGTGAAGGCAGCATCACTGTCGTTCATCTCCTTCAGAAGGTCCTGGGGCAGATGATACCCACGAAGAGACTTCCTTCTAAAAGAAGTGCGAAAAGTCTAGCAAGCCTTCCTCTTAGAGATGGTCCTGGGTTTGCCTAAGAGCCAGGGTTAGGGTTAGCTGGGATGAAGCTTTCCCACCCATGCATGGAAGGGCCTGGGGCATTCCTGACTAGCTCTGCTATTGAATGGTTTGAAAGGTGAAGACTGGAAGTGCTCAGCCCCCTCCCCTGATACGCATTCCTTGTAGGTGGGGTGGGGTTGGGGGAGTGGTGAGCCTGTTTTCCACGTGAGTAGCTGGTTCAAGTTCACAAAAAGGGCTTTCCATTGTCCCATCAAGATTTTGGACAACTGCCCAGATCTTGGTTTCAAATTCCATTCCTAAATGGAACCAGGGACACTTCTTTGAGGTCTGATTCCAGGGCTAAGGCAGGGAAAGTACAAGGATCAATGAAGCTAGAATATCTAATTGCCATAAAGTAAGAACATGCTCAGAAAGTGGTGAGTCACGTCAAAAGGACAGAGAAGCCAGCTAGGAGATTCCCACTAGCTAAATCTAGGACAGGGAGAGAGAGCACAAGCAGGGGGAGAGGCAGAGGGAGAGAGAGGAGTAGACTCCCCACTGAGCAGGGGGCCCAATGTGGGACTTGATCCCAGGATCTTGGGATCATGACCTGAGCGGAAGGTAGACATTTAACCATCCTGGCACCCTAAGGAATCAGTTTTTAAAGAACTCCAGGAGTTCGTTGGTCCAGTTCGAACCCAGCTCTGTTGATCATCAGCTCTGTGCTACTGGGCAGGCTACCCATGCCCTCTAAGCCTGGATTTTCTCATCTGTAAAATAGGAGTGATTGGGATGGGCAAATCGAATGAGATAATTCGTATACAGCATTTAGCACAATGTCTGGCATACAATAGGTGCTCAATAAATATTACTATTCACCACCATACAATAAAATACAATGACTATTACTCTTCGTCTTCATTCCCATCATCAAACAGAGGGTCTGGAAGGCATGTGATGTGCACTTGACAAATGTGTCTTGATGCATTAACAAAGAGAAAGTAATGCAGGAAATAAGACAGACGTCGATATTTATAATATATGAATCACTGCTAAAGACCTAGCTGAGCTCTAGCTAATGTCAAAGACAGGCAAATGTTATTAGCATATAAGGAATCGTGGTGTTGTGTGCCATTCTCTTGTGCAAGAACATCACTTTGTTAACTTACAATCCCCCAGAGCTTAAGACAAGCTTGAGACCATCATTCTATATAAACAGTGAGGAAGGCCTCTCAACCCCTGCGTAGAAAAGCAAGACATGCAGTAGCTCCCCTTTATCCGTGGTTCTGCTTTCCACAGTTTTAAGTTACCCATGGTCAACCACGGTCTGGAAGCAGATGATCCTCCTTCTGACATACGGGTGGATATTAATGTTACATCACAATGCCTACATTATTCATCACAAGAAGGGTGGTATAGGTACAATAAAGATATTTTGGGAGAGACCACATTCGTAGAACTTTGATTACAGTAAATTGGGATAATTGCTCTACTTTATTATTAATTACTGTTGTTAATTTGCTACTGTGCCTGATTCATAAATTCAACTTAATCGTGTATATAAAGGAAGACACACTATATATAGGCTTTGGTACTATCTGCAGTTTCAGCAATCACTGGGGGTCTTGGAACAAATCCCCCTTGGTTAAGGGAAAACTACTGTACTCAATTCATACTTCCATGCGAAGATCAAGCAAATCAGGGCACCTGGGTGGCTCAGTCGGTTAAGCGTCTGCCTGCCTCGGCTTAGGTCATGATCCCAAGGTCCTGGGATCAAGTCCCACATCGGGCTTCCTGCTCATCGGGGAGCCTGCTTCCCCCTCTGCCTGCTGCTCCAACTGCTTCTGCTCTCGCGCTCTCTCTCTCTCTCTGACAAATAAATAAAATCTTAAACAACAACAAAAAACAAATCAAGCAAATTACGTCTCACTGCCAGATGGTACTGAGAAAATAAATGAGAGAAACTTAAGTTTAAATAAACACATAATTACAAATAATAAAAGTGTGTAAACATTGCTTCTGGTCATCGATCTGTAATACCAGTCTGTCCCGGTTTTCAAGAAGTTTCCATCTCTCCTGCTTCCTCAAAAGGGCTCTCTGCCCTCGCTCACACTTTTCTCAGTCTCTTTCCTGCTTCCTTTTGCTCATTTCCATTCTTTTGCCTTCAGCTTCCTCGCGGGCTATTGTACAGTTGGCCGTGCGAGGCCTCCATCTTGGATATTCCTCTGCCCTTCTCCTCCCTCTTTGCCAGTAACGGCACCTGGTGCTCATGGGATGGCTAGAACATGAAGCTGGACAGTGTGCCATTGGGCTCATTGTGATTTCAGGCGTTTCATCTCAACCACGCAGTGGTAAGCTCATGGAAGACCAGCTCCATGTCTTGAAGACTACTGTATATCAAGCACCTAGCACAGTGCCTGGAACAAAGCAGGCTCCGTATCTTCCACTTATTCTTTGCTGAACCTGGCCCTGGCTTCTGTTTGGCCACACTTTGCCCCTCTGTTGTGAAGTCCTTCTCAGGGCTCCTCTGTACTCTCCTACTTTTCCCCAGTTTCTCTGCTCCCCTCATTCCCTCCTACCTCCCTTTCTTCTTCACTCCATCCTTTAAAAACTTCCCTCAGAGGAAAAGTTCATGCTGTCTATTTCCAATACACTTGACACAGCTCTTCTTTCCTCCTGCTATATCTACACCATATACCATTCTAGCCAGCTCCCCAGCTGCCTTCTAGATGTCATAGGTTCTCATCACATAGGGGAGGTTCACTTGAATCCACGATATCTGTGGCCTTCGTAGCTGGGATAACTTCATATATTTTTTTCTTGCCTTTAGTCTGTTCTTTCTCTATTCCATCTTTCCATATGGCGCCAGTATAACCTCTTTTATAGACTTTTATGAGTTCAGTGTCCTATTCAAGAACCTATAGATGTTTGCCTGTGTTAGTCAACATGTTTAAATTCTACTAGGAGGCTTCAGAATGGCTCCACAAACAAGTCTCCCTAACAGAACCGCTTATGAAAAAGAAGAGAAATAGAATTAATGCATTTTGGAAGAAGCAAAATTAAAGCTGCTGTGGTGTTTTAGGATGGGAAATGTCCCCAGGTCAAGGTTAGAGGGAATCAATTCAATGCAACCTTAAAACAAGGTAATGGAAAAATGAAAATGGATGTTCATGGGGAGAGACATCTCTCTCTAAAATAGTCTAAAAGGAAGGGAGAGATTTTAGTCCTAAGACTACAATGGTCCTCGTCATGTAGGAAGCAAGGTCAGCGGCAACAATGAGGTGAGCAGGGATGGAAAACACTAGAAACGCTTAGGCAGGGATATCTGCTCATCCATTCATGCCGGAGATGTTCTGAGCAGCTACTTCTACATGATTAAGACTCCTTAGTGTTTTTCCACTTTTCCCACGGGGCTTTTGCCTTTGATTACATAGGCCCGACCACAGGAGCACAGCTGTATCGCCATTCCGTTGTGATCTCGTTACACTCATTGAGCCTATTGGGAACTTCTTGAATCCCGACTCTGGTCACTCAGTGCTCTCCCTTCCAACTTTGGGTCACCCCTTGAGAAGCTGATAAGTATGTGTTCTATATTTTCGATTACAAACATTTCTAAAGATGTGGAGCGGGGTAGGGCCAAGACATACGGGATACCACGTGAAGTCTCTCTCCCTATTGATGAGGATTCTTTCCCAAGCTCCCTTTTGGTGAGGTTCCTGCATCTCTTCACCTATTCCAAGAGGAGATCATGAAAGATCTCATCAAGTAGTTTGCTGAGATCCAAATGCACCACATTCACTCCATCTCTCTCATCAAGCTGACAAGTAAATGAATAACACTGGCGAGTAGAAGAATATAGTCAGATTGACAAAACTTGTTTTTAACAACCATACGCCAAATGGTGATGATTTATCTTTCTAAGGGCCTACAATTTCTTTAATAGACAGTTAGAGTTTCTTGCCTAGTACTGACAGCAAGTTCACTGCTCTGCATTTTGGAATTTTTCTTCTCTTTCCATAGAGCAGAATTACATATGTCTGTTTCTAAGTTTCGGGTTGTTTTCTTTTTTTTTTTTTTTAAAGATTTATTTATTTTAAAGAGAGAGAGAGCATGAGTGGGAGAAGCAGAGGAAGAGGGAAAGAATCTCAAAGAGACTCCACACTGAGCACAGAGCCTGATGCAGGACTTGATCTTACCAGCCTGAGATCACAATCTGAGCTGAAACCAAGAGTCGGATGCTCAACCAACTAAGCAACCCAGGTGCCCCTGTTTCTAAGCCTCTGACGTCATTTTTTCTTGGTCCTGCAGAGATCATCTCCCTCAGTCTGGAGAGAGAATTTGCAAATTTTCTCAGTATCCATTTTTTTTTTTTAACAAAAAACCCACCAAAAAACAAACCAACTTATATACTTCCTACATGACCTTTGTGAAACCCTGGCAAGACTTTAGGATGTGTTATGACACAGGCTGTGGAGGACACCAGAGTCGAAGTCTCTGGAGACTATAGCTGCTGAGATGGGCTCAGGTCACTGACTTGTGGGACAGGTAGGTATCTTGCATCTTAGACATGCATGTGTTTTGGTAATTACCTAAATTCCCTCTCAACCAGAGATTCCTGAAAAATCAGCTTCTAAACAACTTTTCTTCTCTCACCCCACCTACATTGCTCATTCCCACCAGTAGCACCTTCCGAATGTAAGAGTGGAAGATCTACTAGTCATTAAGATTGGACTTACCCACTTGCCTAAGCCTGGATAGTCATGTTCTGGATCAAAGAGGTGCTGGTGCAGCTGAAATTCTCGACTGAACTCTGCTGTGTCGGGGGTGTTCTCTAGACATCCATCATCTACTACAAACAACAAAAGGCTTTTGAGGAATGGCCAAGGCATCTATTGTTATTCTAAGAGTGAATTTATTAAAAACAACTAGACATCCAAAGGTCAGCATCTGTCCACATCAGTCACTCTGGAATTTGCTCATCCCAAACCCTCACTCCTCCTCCCACCTGAGGCAGAGACCAGTTGGCTATTCACCAAACCCACTTCCTTTTCCCCCTCGGCACAGCTAATTTCCCAGCCTTGCCTGGCAGGCAGGTGGAGTCATATGCCTGAGTTTGTGCCAGTGGAATGTGGACAGAAGTGATGTATTCAGCTTCTAGGCCTGGCCCATAAACACCTCCTATGTAATCCCATCTCCTGCCCACCTACCCCCAACCCCACTTGCTGTTCTGCTTGATACATGCTGCTGACCAGGGCAACTGTGACTGTCACGTGTCAAGAGGAAAGATGGCACTTTGGGG
>ML098054.1:8081-20419 GCA_003697995.1 Taxidea taxus jeffersonii
CAACCATCACCCCATCACTATCACCATCATTATCACCAGGGCTCTGAAGGACACATGGACCATCACACAGAAGAGTCATGACTCGTTCTAACCATGATCCACACTGAGCCGTGGATGAGGCCTGATGATTTTGTGTGCCCAACAGAGAGTAAGAGCTTGATGTGTACTCGTGATTGAAGCAACTCTCATCCCTGACACAGAAAACCAGGTTCCGGCCTTCCATGAAAATCCCAACAGCCATTCCTCAGCCTGGCTGATCACTTGTCGCCCCTCACCCAGGCACGTTTGGTGTATGTCAGGGGACATGGGCAATGGGGAGAGTCCTAGCATACAGAATTACGGTTGAAAGAAGGCGTTCTGGAACCAGAGTGCCTGGGTTTAATCCCAGTTTTGCCTTTTCCTGCTGTGTGACATTTGGCAAGATCCTCACACTCTCTGTGCCTCCGTTTCCTCACCTGGAAACTGGGGATAATGACAGTAGCCATCTGTATGTGAGACAGACAGCACAGAGGACACAGGTGATAGAACAACTTACCAGCTAGTTATGGGGAAACCAAGGCTCAGAGAGCAGCCGTGAATGGTCGAGGCCACACAGGGGGTGAGGAGGGCTGGGATCTGGAACTCCCCAGTGCTTCTCCCAGTCCGACTTCTTTCTGCGCCTTCAGTCCCTGCTCCCCCAGGCCCCCGGCCGAGGTCGGGAAGGCGCCCAGGGCACACTCACCATGGCGAGCCGTAGATGCGGAAGCCCCGCACGGTGACCTCTGAGTCCTGCAGGTAGACACAGTTGGTCAGCAGAGACTGCACGTTCTCGTAGTTCTCAGGCTTCAGCTTCGACACAGATGGGAAGTAGTAAAAGTCCTGCTTGATGAGGTCGGCCATGAACTCCTGGTCGAAAGTCAGCTCGTGGTTGCCGGCAATCACGATCTTGTACTCGTAGGGCAGGCTGCCTGCGGGGGTGAACAGAGACGTGCGGCGCCCCACTGTTGGCTGGCTGAGAGCCACCGCCCCAGCTGGAGGAGGGTGGCGGGCGAGAGCCTCCGGACCCCCCAGAGGAGCAGCCCCAGCTGCTCGCTCCCCCATCAGTGCCCTTGGATCAGAGGTGGCGAAAGGGCAGCGCTTCCCCCTCCCTGCAGCCTTCCTGCTCTGGTGGCAGCTAGGTGACAGGCCACCAGACCCAGGCCAGCAGGAGGAACCTGTACCGCTGCCTCCGGGCCCCTGGCCTCACCTTCGGGACTTGACAGCCTCCAGTGGCTCCTCTGTCTGGGCCACTTTTCCCCTGAAAGGAGACCCCGCCCCGGGCCTCCAGGCCTGGTCCCCAGCCTCACTGTCCCAGGCCACGGACTACGTGGGGGGCCTGACTCGGGAGCCTCCACACTCCAGCCATGAAGCACAAGATCCTCGCAGAGTCGTGTGAAACCTCTGGAGAACCCCCGCTTGGGCCAACCTGACTGTCCAAGCGAAATGCAATCCAAACAAAGCTGTCTACGCGGGCCACAGGCTGCACCAGCAGCAGGTGCTTCCAGCCTGGCTGGTGCAGAGCCCAGGCCGTTCTCCCGCACCACACTTCCTTCCCCTTCTTCCTCTGTGGTCTTCACCTTGCAGACACCCTGAGCAGGTGTGGGTGCTGCCTCCCAGCTGAGGGGCTCTAGGCCGGCTTCCAGCGCAGCCGCCAGCCCCACAACCAACTACCACAGCCCCTCGGACTCAGTAAACCTCCAGCCCCACCCCCGCCTCCCACTGGCCCCCAGGAGCCAGCCTGACCCCAGGTTCGGGTCTCTGCCTCCCCATCGCCCACCAGCCTCAGTTGTTGGGTTCTCCGGGCCTGGGAAAAAAGTCATGACAGTACCTGTGGGCCCCGATTTGGATGAAAAATGTAACATTGGAGGTGAGCCACCCCGCAGGCCCAAGCCCTTTTCCTGGCCCCTTCTGGGCAGGGCGGGCCCTGGTGGCGCAGGCAATCATGGTATGGGCACACCCCAGCCCAGCGTGGGCCTTGAACAGGAGAGTCGTTGTGGCCATGGATGGAACTTCTAAATGACCTGAACTCTGGTTTCTGGAAGAGCCAGTGCAGGGACACGAAGCTTTACCATGCACCTGTTTCAGCAAGAAACTCCTTTCTTTGGTCCCGAATGCTTCAGCGTAATGGCCAGTTCCCGTGGTCCCCGAGGGTTCCTGAAGGCCCTCCGTCCAGGCCCTGAGCCAGGCACTCGCATCTGCACGGCACCGATGTGGAAACTGAGGCTCGGGAAGCTAGGGTGTGACGAGTGGGAGGACACACGGTCCAGGGGTGGCAGAGCTGGACTTCAAGCCAGTTCTATGAGACCCCAACACGCTCCACTGGCTCGGGGAGAGCCCAGGAAAGTGCCCCCCACGAGGCCAGGGTGCAAAGCACTGTCCTGACGCCCAGAAAGCGCTCAGTCGGTTCCAATCCCAGCTCCGCTGCCTCTCAAATGAGCGAGTCACTCAACCGCTCTGAGCCTCAGTTTCCCCTCTGATCAAGGCAGGTGTGCCTGGGGAATGCCCCTTCGGGGGGGCTACGGACCTTTCTGGCCCTTTGGGCTTCACAGAGCCCCTGCCCCGTGACCGACTCCCCAGGGGAACACAGTCCAGGAACAGCCGAGCCTTCCCGCCCTGGCCTGTGACATGAAACTCTGTACCCTCTGCCCCGTAAGTGTTCTGTCGAGAACCCAATTCCAGAAATGCCCCAACTTCTAAGGACCATTTGCCTTACTGAGTCCTGATGCCCACAATATCGGATCGGATGGGACAGACGTGTGGTCAGACTTGGCTCCCAACGGGCGTTCCAGGAAGAAATGTGCTTTTCACAGCCCTGTGTGAGCTCCGGGAAGAGGCAGGGCAAGCCTTTTGGGCAAACAATAAGTCATGAGAAGGATAAACAATGATACAACAATGTTTGGGCACTGTAACTACACCTACTATATTCCAATTACAAGAGAACAGAAGAGTCCAGATGTAGTTGGAATCTTCTTTCTTCCCGCCCTGGCCCCACCCCTGAAACCAGGACCTACACATCCTGTCTGGTCTTGAGCTCTGCGGCCGTCTGAGTCCCAGCCCAGCCCCGGAATGGGGAAAGGAGCAAGACCGAAGTTTTCCGAAAAACTGGCAGAAAACCATAATCTTGCCCATGGCTGCCTCTCCAGCCACCCCAGAATCCTTCACAGGTGTGAGAAAAGAGGGTTTTCTCCTTCTTGGCATTTATCAATTCTGGGAGCCCCAAGACAATGACAAGTTCTATGGCCGGGGCCCCAGACCCAGCTCAGCCACTCACCAGCTGGGTGCCTCGGTTTCCCCACTATAAAGCAGGCAAACTGCTCTGGGGTTTCAGAAGACACTGAACAGGGACGCACAGCCCTTGGTATCCACAGTGTCAGCTTCTCGGGGCCACCGCTTGCAGACCAGACCTACCCACAGACACATTTTGTTTGGCGTAACTTTTCTATTTGAATCTGGTTGCCAGTGTAAAAAATGCAAAAAGTCCCCCCCAAAATGTCATTCTTTGTTTTCTAAAAATCGATCAATCAATCTTAAAATTTCATGCTCCTGGCCCAGACTAGGGCTGAGTATCTGTGCCTCCCTTAGACAAGAAACTGTTATCTGTTTGCCCCACTCCCCACCTGTCCCTAGTACCCATACCCAACCCACGTCACTCATTTTGAGGAACTGCCCACTCCCGGCAGGCCCCCCCCCCACTGCCTCTCGGTGCTGCCAGCTCTCCAGGCCCTCTGCCTCCCCAACATGCCCACCCTGCTAGGCCCAGCCCAGAGGTGCTGAGCATCTGCTTGTTCCCCAACCGAGCCAGAGAGCTGCAGGGGTACAGGACTAGACGTGTTGGCTTTACTTGTCCCATCCCTGGCAGGTCCCAGGGGAAATCTGGCAAATGAAGCTACCGACAGCATCACAGGGTGACATGGAGCAGAGAAGCCCTCAGTGGCCCTGCTCCGGCTGCCGGAGGGGAGGGAGGAGTTTTGCGGGGGCCTGAGCATTTGGGAAGGCTCGTGGAGAATACCCCAGAGAAGACTGCCATCTCCTGGACCCCACTGTTGGGCCAGCCACCCTGGATAGAGGCCGGCCCCTCCAATCCCCACGGAACTTCCCAAGATACGCTCTGTAGCTGGAGAAATGAGGCTCTCAGGCCAGGAACCTGCCCAGGTCCCACAGCAGGTGAGCAGGGGAGGGGCTGCCGGACATCAGTCTAGCTGATCCCGCATCTCTGGGTCAGCGACTCTGACTTCTTCAAGGCCTCCGAGCCACAGAGTCAGCTGGGAGCCCTCTCTGAGCCCCTTCCCACACTGCACTCGACTTCACGTCACCCATCTGTCCCAGTCTGGGCCCCGCCCGGGCAGGGGGGAGCCGCCCTAATATATTTACGTCCTGTCTCTGACTGGGGGTGTTACTTAAGCTAATTAACAAATGACTCCAACTGTATGGTTCCATTTATTTCTGCAGCTCTTGACTACCAGGGACTGGGGAGTGAGCACGAAGCTGTCAGCTCTGCCCTGTTCCTCCCACCTCCGCAGAGGAGGAACTGAGGCTTCTTCCCTCCCAGGGAAGAATGGATGGGGTCAAGGCTCCTGCACATAAACCCAAGTGTGGACGGAAGCCACCACCTGATGCTGATACCCTCAAATACTGTCTGGGCTCTCCCTGAGAAGCACGTGGCTCGGAGGCAGGGGGCATGTCCACTGGCAAACACATCAATGGTCGGGCACCGCGCCCCTCTGAGCTGGACGTCCGACCACAGACATACCTCTCTGGATGGCCACTTGGACCTGGCAACTCGCCAGCTGTGTATAACCATCACAGGCACCAAAGTAGAATTATCCCCATTTTCCATCTGGGAAAAGCAAGGCTCAGCGAGGTTACCCAAGTTTACATAAATCACTAATGAGGGGACAGCACTGGGCACTTGGTAGACCTTGAGGCTTGGCTTCATCAAACTCACCCAGAACTGGCACCCCAAACCATATTGCCCACTGCCTCCCTGTGAGTGTGCGGGTGGGTGGAGGGATGGAGGATGGATGGATAGATGGGGAGAGACGGGTGAATACATTTATTAATCAATCCATCCATCCTGGGATAACTCTGGCTGTCTTCTTTACACCAACTCCTGGGCCCCCTCACCTTTCTTCCAAACCATTTCTCCAACTGTCCCAGCAGGGCATGTTTTCAGACCCATGTCCCTCCCCGCCCCCCAACCCTGAATGTCCATCTTTGAATCTTCTCCGAAAGACCTGCTCTCTTCTAAGTGGGAGTCAGGGAGCCGGAACTAAAGCTCTGGAATGGACGACCATCCTGGAGTGGTGTCGAGAAGTCCCCTCCTCTATTCTAGGACTGCTACCTCTGTTGTTACAGCCTAAGGCTGCCTTAGCTTCCACGTGCTCCCATGGTCCTGCAGCTCTTACCAGCTTAACTGTGGATAAAACGCCCACTGAGCAACCAGCACAGGCTTTCTTGCTTGGCTTCTACCTTCCCCTGCCTCTGTCTGTGCCGTGAAGCTAGGGAGAGTTTGTGGACCTCAGTGACTGAGGAGCTGGTAGTGGCTTTGTGGGTAAAAAGATGAGATGAATGCAAACTCCTCAGCACACAGAGGAAATTAATGCTGTTCCCTTTGTCCTTCCTGGCGGCAAGGAAGAGGGCTGACCTGCAGGGGAGCCGCCCAGGGAAGCACCTGCCTGAAGAAGGGCCTGAACCCCAGGAGAGGGAGTTTTCTGCAGCAGGTGAAGCTAAGAGAGGGGACAGATGGGTCCCAGTGTTTTTTCTTACCCACCTCCCCTCATCGGCCCCTCAAAAGCAAAGAATCCAGTCAGCCCACCCAAAAACCCCATCAAACCAGAAACTCGCTTTCTTCCTGGGCCCCACCGCAATACCATCCCACACCCCCTGTTCCAGAGAGACGCCGTCAGGGACACTTTGATGAATAATACTCAGTTATGAGTGCAGTCCCAGAAGTGGCATGCAGGGGTTCCAGTCCACACCACAGAGCAAACGAAGGGGGAAACTGGAGATCAGAGAGGGGACAGAACTGCCTGTGGTCACACAGCGGGACAGCGGAGAGCCGGGACGTGAACCCCTGCTTTCCCGCCTCGGGCGCGCTGGACAGCGGCCACACCACCTCTCCCGGGACATGCCTAATGAGCTGTGGACTGCAAAGAGAGGAGGACAGGTGGGAGGAGCTAAGCATGGGCATGACAGGCTGGTTAGGTCCTGGGCCTGGTGGCTGATCGCCCAACCTGATCCCTGAGAAGCCCTAAGTCCTCATGGAAACCAGCCCTGCTTCCAGAATGCTGGGCGTTGTCCTACCTGTGTATTCTGTAACGTTCAGACCCTCTCCCTAAACGCTTCCTTTCTTCTTGGCCGATTATCTGAGCTCCTGGCACTTGCAAGCCAAGGATTTGTTGGTGGTAAAAGGACCATTAGGTACGAATCAGCTGAGCAGTAGAGGATGTCCTTGCATTTGAACTTTCCACTTGCCGTATATACCCTAATAGATACACATCCACATACGGATGTCACAAGGCAGCAAGTGTGCACGGCGTCCGGGGCTCACAGAGGGACACAAGTGCAAATCTCTGCTACTTGCACTTCCAAGATTAATCTCCTTCCAAGGGGCTATAATTCTTGATCGCTCACGCGTATCCGTCCCATCGAACAGAAAGAAAGTGCTGCCTCCAAACTGCATAATCTGTTAAATTCAACAAGATCTGTGCAGCTTCGCTATAATCTATGCCATTCCCGGAGCGGTGCGGGAGCCCGGCAGAGTTTTAGTGTTCTCTAAATGCAGCGACAATCAGGAAAATGCCCACTTATGGCTTTTCCCGCCCATTCCCATCTCACAGAACACAGCAGAGGGGGATGGAATAAAGAGACAGCGTAACGATCTCTGATTGCATTTTTAGTACATCTTTGACAGTTCTGTGTTTAAACACTTGCCAGTGTCTGGGAGACTCACATCAGCAGGCTTCTGGGTATGGCGCATGGTCTAGAATCACACTGGGATGGAGCAAGCCCCATGACTCCGCTTTGAGCCCCCGGTGGGTCTCGATGCAGCTCGGGCGCATCAGTGCTGGGATGGGCTCGCACAGCCAAGCACAAACAGAGGACGCGGGTCGGCAGCGCCAGGGGACGGGGAGCTCTGCGTGAAGCTGGAACGGGCAGGAGAGGTCTGAAGACACATGCCTGGGCCAGTGGCCGGAGCCCAGGGACAGGAGCATGCACAGCGGCTATGCCTGCAAAATTTGTTTTCTGTTGTCCTGATGTGAGCGTTTCCTGGTGCTACGCAGTGTCATGGGCAATTTACATTTTACAGTCAATGTTTCTAGATTCTCACAGCTCCCCGGGTAAGAGGAAGTCTAGCCACAGAGGGGCTCGCCATGGAGCCCAAAAAGCCTGAATCCTATTTCCACCTACTGGTTGATTGGCCTGGGGTGAAAACTCTCACTTCTCTGAGCTTCAGTGTCTTCGTCTGTAAGAAGGATTTAGGGTTCTTGCAAGGAGCACACTAGGAAGATTGTAAAGCACCTGTGTTGTGCTTACCCCAGGATTTGTTTAAATCAGGTATAAATAAGATGCACAGACATGGAAATGGCTGTCATGAATCAGGAAGTTTATACTCCCAGATCCCTAGACATAGGCAGCATTCAGGGCCCTACTGGCTGCATGGGGAAGCCAGAGTGGGTCAGGAGGCAGAGGGAGTGAAAAAGAAACCTGGACCAGAGCCTTGTTGTGGTTTCCAAGGGACAAGACAGGGAGGTAGGGAAAGCGAGTTTAGGATTGGCTAGGTGAGACAACTCTGGCAGACTCAGGGGCCCAGGGGCTGCCCCCACCTGTTGGGTGCCTGGGTGCCCAGGGCGCTGGGAGCCCAGGGTAGGAGCTGAGAGCCCGAGAGCCTATAAAGGAGAGCAGTGGGTGTGGAGGAGGAGGCTGTGGGTTGGTTGGTTTGTATACGAAAGGCATTGTCAGAGGTGGGTCCTTTTACTCTCTCTAGAACTGGTTAACCCTGGGAGGGGCTGTGCCTCCAGGCTCCGCAAGGCCCCAAGATGTCAGAGCATCAGAATACAGAAAGTCACAGGCATGTGGATTCAACCTGGATGAGAGCTGATCCAGTCCAGAAATGTTAGCCGGGAAGATGAAGATGAGGACAGAGGGCTAGGGAGGTGAGGTCACCTGCCTGGGGTCTGCTGGCAGGTCAACCTGCCCAGAGCTGGGCGTGCAGACACCCAGGGTGGGAAGGACCCGTCCTGGGACAGTGGACCCCACACCAACCTGCAGGCAGGGCCTGCCACCATCCCCACCGGGCCCACGGTCCGGCGCAGGAGGGTTCTGGATTCCCGACTCAGCGCTGGTGCCCATATTTAAAAGGCAAATGCAATTTTTCTTCTGCTCCATCCTAATAGCCAAAATGTTTAACTTTCAAACATTTGTTTTTCCTGGGAAATGTTTTAAAAACAGGAACATTCAGTCCTAATCATCTTTAAATGCCTGGGCCAGCTACCACTGCAGAGTGACTTCGGGCTCAAAGGGACAACCAAAACGTCTCTGCATCCCTCCTCCCGAAGAGAAGGCCAGATGCCTCCAGAAAGATTTCGTAGGAACCTCCCAGGAAGCCACAGCCTGGAAGGACACGTGTGCGCAAAAGTGTTCCGGAAAGACCTGGGGCCTCAGGTCGGGGCCAGGCTGGTCACATTCAGCGCTTGGGGTTATGGCGCCCCCTCCGGGCCAGGCCTCGCCTTGCATGACACGCCCATCCCCGCCCTGCCTGGCCGTGCTGCCTCCTCGCTGACCGCCGCCTGTCTTTTGCTCCCGCTCTTCAATCCACCTGGGACCCCTCCCTGCCCTTCTTTCTGAGGCCACTCCAGTTCCACTCACCCTACAGTCAGCCCAAGGGCCGCCTCCTCCAAGACGCCCGTGACGAACACTAGCCCTCACCCAACTGCATCAGGGCTCCCAGCCTGCCCAGCCAGTGCTCTTGCTTCCCCCACCGGCCTGGGCACCCTTCTGGGACCTGCCCGATTCCTCTTTCGTGCCCAGCCCTGGGTCATCACACACATTCACTGAAGCCACGAGGTACTAGCACCCAGCAGGACAGATGCTGAGGGTCAGGGGGGTCAATGACCCACCGAAGGTCACCCAAAGAGTCCTGGAAGGATGTTCTGGAAGGTGAAGCTAATTGCCGTGAATGGGACCGATGGTCATTAAGACACGATCAGCCCGTCAGGTGGCGGCCTCCAGAAGCTGTGAGTCGTGTTACCCCGTGTTCCAGGAGGAGGTGATGTGCAGGTCTTGACCTTCTGGGAGCCCTTTCAGCTCTCTGAGACCTTCCAGGCATGTATGTGAGTAATGCTGGGGTGGGGGCTCCCCGTCGGCAGTGTCATAGGGTAAGACAGTGGGGCCAGAAGGGCACCTTCACTGAAATGGCATCGGAAAGCCCATGTCCCTCTACTTGTTGCTGACACCCTAGGAAATCAACAGTAAAGCATGAAAAGGCATGACCCTCCAAGGAAAAAGGCTTGGGAGTTGGAGAGATGGATGAGTGGACTGGCTGTGCTGAGCAGAAAAAACTGAAACCAAAGCCTTAGGGGAGGGTTGGGGGAGAAGGGAAGGCTTCACAGGAAGCCAAAACAGCTGTGGCCAGAGGCCCTGGGTGGCTCAGACCCAGGTGTGTGGTCTGACCTAGAACCTGTACGAGCAGGTGGGTCTGGACCCCTCGCCCATTACACCCGTTCAGGGAACCAGGCCTTTTCCCACCAGTCTCCCCAGAAGAAGGGGGTTTCATTTCAAGGGAAAATATCAGCTCCAAAGAACCCTATTTAGGGACCATCGGGCAGGAAGGAGCATGGGCAGCAAGGTGGGGGCTGAACCAGAGGAAGATACAGTGAAAGCATAAAAATGGTGACTTTGGAGATCCCAGGTCCCTTCCTCATTCAGCTTGCAAATCCTGGGAGCCAGGCTTGCAAACGAGGAACCCCTCTCTGGGGAGAAAGACAGGGCCAGGAGGGAAAACCTACAGACACAGCTATAGGGAGTTCTGCCAAGGAGATGGCCAGGTCCCCATCATGGCAAGCTGCCCCCTATACACACACACACACACACACACACACACACACAAATGCACAAACACACAGGATCCTCGAAGCTGGGAGGGAAACCTCCAGGCTGAACATGGACTCAGAGACCAAAACAAGCAGAAGAAAGGAAATTGGAGAAAATGGGACTGATGCGGGAGAGATAACTTAATACATAATTAACACCCTCAGTGAGATAATAGAAGCGATTGCACCCATGAAATTCTAACAGGGTGCTCTTCACAAAAGAAATACAATCGTAGCAGCATTTTTAAAATTTGGTTAAAGAGTGGGAAGATGAAGTTAAGAAATCTCCCAGAGACTGAAACAAAAAGACAATGACATGAGTGCCAGACGAAAAAAGATACAAAAATCAATTGTATGGGTTGTAGAAGGATATGTCACAGATAAAAGAGTAGAGGGAAACTTTAAAGAATATAAGAATATGAGAAAATGTCCCAGGATTAAAAGGCAAAGTTTGCACCATTAAAAAGGTTGCCCGAGTGCCCAGAAAGATGAAGGAAAGAAGACTCACACCCAAGGCACACTGCCCAGAAACAAGAGAGCTCAGACACTAAGGGTGAGGTATGCAAACAAGAGCGGGGTTCTCCCTGGTTACCCCCTAAACGATGAGAATGTGTTTGGAGCGGTGCCTTCCAAATCCTGAAGGAAAATGGGGTGCAACCCTGGAACACTAGAGCTAGGCAAATGATCAGTCAAGATTGAGGACAGAATAAGAACTTTTTCTGACATGCAACTTTGCCAAACATATATGTCTACTGCACTTTCTCAGAAGAGTACCGAAGGGTGTGTTCCACCAAAATGAGGGAGTAAACCAAGAAGAAGGAAGCCACGGGGTGCTGGAACCAGGGGCTCCAAGATGGAATATCTTCCATATTCTATCCTGGAGACAGAGACTCCAGGATGATGACTGTATGCAGGATCAACAGTCCAGACCACCTGGGGTCAGAGGCTCAAGGGAAAATGAGAAAAAGGAACCAGAAGATAGCTTAGCACAGCTCATCACACTGTGGTGGGGGTGGGGGGGAGGTTGGTGCCTGGGTGGTTCAGTGGTTAAGCGGCTGCCTTCGGCTCAGATCATAATCTCACAGTCTTGGGATCGAGCTCACATCAGCTTCTCTGTTCAGCAGAAAGCCTGCTTCTCCCTCTCCCTCTGCCCCTCCCCTCCACTCATATTCTCTCTAATAAATAAATAAATTCCTTAAAAATAAAAACCACAAGACCTCTGCAGGACACAGGGGTGAACCATGATGGGTACACAGAAAAACAAGCAAGCACACAAAATAATTGACTACCTTAGGAAACACAACAAGGTGTGCAACGAATATTTAACCTAAAACTGTCTTAGAACAATATTAAAAAGTCAGGAGAAGAGATGTGCGTAGATGGGTGGAGAGGCTGTGTCTCTAAATTGACATTTTTAATTGTAAGAAATTAGGAGTAACATCTAAAGTTGAAAAACAAAAGATGGTCATATAAGGTTGTTACTTAGAGACACCCTGGTAATAAAAGCTACTAGGATTACATGGGGAATGGGAATCGGGACTGAGGAGGGGGCTGGGGAGAGGACTGCTGATTTCATCATGAGCCTCTTATCACATTGTGATTATGCATACATATTACTTTAATGCAAATAAAACTTAAATAAGAAGAAGGCAACAGGAGGCCAGGGGCTCCTTGCCCACTTCCTAATTCTCTTCAGGGGTAGCCTGACCTCTCACTTGCTCTGCCTGTTGTTCAAAACCTAGACCCAAATCAAATCAAGGCACACCTAAGACCAATTGAAAGACAAAAAAGGCAGAAAACCTTAACTGGTTGGTACCTCCGATATTCTGAGCATCTACATGCTGGGGTTACTCTGGCAGCCAGGTTCAAAGGCAGGTGATCCGGCCAAGCAGGTCCTCACCTGGGCTGGTCAGGCAGACATTAATGATATCACAGGTGTCCCCTGCTGAGACCCTGAGACAGGCTCCCTCATGCCCTATTTCTAACTCTCAAAATAACAGTCTTGCAAAATGGGCAGCATGTGTGAAAGATATAGATAAACACTGGGGCTCAGTGAGGTTACATAACTACACAACTGATAAGCAGGGAAGTGGGAATCTGAACTCAGACCTCTCTGAGCTGAAGCCCATGACTTCCCTCTCTCTTTCACAACCAACACTTATGGCACATGCCAGAGGTTTGTTGTTGTTGTTGTTGTTTTACTAACATTCCTCAAAAAAAAAAAAAAAA
>RCUC01110799.1:0-41010 GCA_003697995.1 Taxidea taxus jeffersonii
TGGGACCTCAGCTAGACAACTCGAGAGTCTGGGGGCTGCAGTCATCTGAGGGCTTGACTGGGGCTGGAGGACCCACTTCTAATGTGTCTTATTCATGTGGTTGGCAAGTCAGTGACAGGAGACCTCAGTTCCTCACTATATGGGCTTCTCCATGGGGTTGTATACTGTCTCCCTGGGATGGCACATGGCGTCTTCTAGAGTGAATAATCTAAGAAGTCAGACTAGAAGCTGCAATACATCTTATGACCTAAAACCATATACAATCATTTTCCACAGTATTCCACTGACATAAGTCAGCCCTGATTCAGTATAAAGAGGACTACCCAAAAGCTTGAGTATCAGGAATTAAGGATTATTTGGGGGCCATCTTAGGGGATGACTATCATATCGACAGAATCAAAGCATTTTGCTCTTAGAAAACATCTTAAGTCCTAGAACCAACAATCCTGCCTACTCAGCAGAAAAAAAGTCATCAAGACTATGTACCTTATCAGCCTTCGGTTTCTAAGGGAAACAATCCTTTTTCATCCCCCACCTCCATTGTTCATGCACTTCCTAGGAAGTACTTCCCCTCCTGTGAGGACAATACAGAATATTAATTAGTCAAGATAGGCTAGAAGGTAAAGGTTTGACTGTAACAAACAAAATTCCTGATTTCAGTGGCTTCTTTTAATTAATGTTGCATAGAGCAATGAAGGTCAGTGGTTCTGCTGTAAAGCTCTTCCATGATGAATCAGGAATCCATCTTCTATATATGACTGCCATTTCCATTGGGCGTGGAGGATTGTCCAGGGAGATTCACAGTCAGACCCAGAAAGAGCGTACATCATTTATATGGGAGTTCGGTTACATGGACCCATCATAACTGCAAGGGAAGTTAGGAAATGCAGTCCTCTTTAGCTCCAGTGGGGAGGAAATGGGATTACTGGGAATCTGGATAGCCCACTAATAGTTCTGTGCTACACTGGGCTATCCAAGTTGATCTGCTGCTTTGATCTCAGCAATCTTTTAAAATATCTTAGTTGATCATGTTAATTTGATTTTCAAACTATCACTCAGGATAAAGACTAAGCTCCATAGCAAGGCATGCAATGCCTTGACCACTGGCCCTAACTTCTCCCACCACAATTCTAGTCATCCCCTCCACCGTGTTCTGCTGTAATTCTTCCTTCCCTCTGGCCCATTCGTTCACACGAGCATGAGGTTCCAACCTTGGGTCTTAGTTGTATAATGACTGTAAGCAAGTGCTTTAACCCCTCTCAGTCTCAGTTTCATCATTTGTAAAATGCAGAATAATAATATCCGCCTCAGAGTTATTGTGACGATTAAGTGAGTAAATATATATAAAGCTCAGTACCTGGAACATAAGAGTAACTCAATGAACTCCAGCCATTTAGTTAATTATTTCCCTTCCATTTTTCTATGTGGTCAAACCAATGTGCTTGATAAATAGTAATATACCACTATAATTATTATTATTAATACAAATTTTGTATTACTTGGAGAGGAAGTGGGGATGACTACAAGCTTCAATTTAAACTCAGTCATAGTTGCTGGATTTAATCCCAGGCTTTACTACTTTCCTGCTTGTGAGCTTTGGAAAAGTTATTTAAATTTTTTGGAATCTCAGTTCCCAGACTCACTAAGTCTGTTAAGTAAAGATAATAAATATACTCATTTCATGGTGTTTTTTGAGGCTCAACTGAGAAAATTAGTGTAAAATACTTTTTGATTTCTAATTCATAATAAATGCTTAAAAAATAGTAACTATTGTTAATTTACAATTACATTTAATTAATTCCTGTTATGGGACAAATATTATGCTAGGTATTGTATCCTTAAAATCAATCCTGTTTTAATGAAAAAAAAAGTGAGGCTACCATAAGTTAAGTAACTTTCCCAAGACCACACTGTTATTACGTTTGTGTTAAGGCATAAGGACAGAGCAGTGGGACTCTGTCATCGGTGCACCTCCCATTATATCCCTCTATCTCCCAAATTCAATGAACATTTCTTTAAAAATATGTGTTCGCAGTGGGGTTATTAAACATAATGAGAGCACATATCCCTGTTTTGACTGCAGCAGAACAGGAAACTTGTTTTCTACAATTAGGGCGAATGGGAAGTGCCGAATAAAAGCATTCTCTACTACAGCATGACTTTCAAGGGACCCACCCTGACACATCCCTGAAGACATCGTCCACAGATGCCAAGGCAGCTCTCCAGCTCTCCCATAAAGAAGCCAAGGGGCATCATGGGCCCTTTCCAGGTTGGCTGGTATTAGAACAGCCTTAAATAGTAATCCAAGTTTCCTCTAATCTTGTTATTCAAAGAAACTATACTTGCCGCTACCACAGGCTTTGTTTTGCCAGGACCTGTCCCCTAAAACATTTCCAGTGAGACCTATCATGCTGCCAGCACCCTCATGTGTAAGCTTAACTACCCTTGGCTCCAGCTGTTGAAGAAATTATGTAGTAAAGGCATCATGTATTCCTTAGTGTTTATTTAGTTTTGCTTTGTTTACTTGTGTGTTTGGGCCAGAATTGGCCAAAGCAGATGCTAAGACGTAAAACCCTTTAGAAGGGTTGTCAAGGACATATCTAAAGATTTGTTATTCCAGTAATGTCCTAGGACTTCAAGGTATTGATTGGTTTTTGGAGGTAAACTGATCAGTAAAAGGTTACCCACCCATTCTTCCCATCCAACTTTAAGTAAAACTTCTTCCTTGAAGACTTTTCTGGAAATTCCAAGTGTGCAGTGACTGCCTGTGGGCTAGCACTGCTCATTCTACACTTGGGTACGTGGTGACTTTTGCTTTTATTCATTCAATTAATATTTATTGAATACTTACTCTATTCCAGACAGTGTTCTAGATGTTGAAGAAACATCAATAATAAGACAAAATCCCTATCTTCCCGAAACTTAGGGCCTAATAAAAGAAGCAGATGATAAATACAGAGATATTTATAAATGCAGGAAAAAAAGAAAACTAGATAAAGGCACAAAGATTTATGGAGAGAGATGATCATTTTAGTACAGTGATCAGGGAAGGCCTCTATAATGAAGTACCCCTTGAGCCCAGATCTAAGTTAAGCCATGTGAATAAATGGGCAAAGAGTGTTCAAACAAGAGAAGAGTCCTAAGATATCTACATGCATAGTGTGCTCAAGAAATAGAAAGAAAGTCAGTCAGTGTGGCTGAAGTTCAGTGAGGGCTAAGGAGAAGACTAGGAAATAAAGTCAGAAAAAGAGGCAGAGGGAAAAGCAGGTACAACCGCTGGATTTTCTTCTAAAAGTAAAAATAACCCATTTGAGGGTAGAAAACAGGAAAAAAGAGATGATATACATTTTTGAAGGATCTCTCAGATGTATAGAAGAAAGAACGGGGTCCAGGGTCACTGGCAACACTGGAACCTGGAAGACAAGTTAGGGGTATTATGGTGGTCCATGGAGAAGACAGAGGTTTGGACGAAGCTTGTCTAACTATTATAATTGACATACAACACTTTGTGAGTTTACAGAGTATAACATCATGACTTGACCTATATGTATTGTCAAGTGATTATCACAGTGAGTTTAGTTAACATCTGTCATTTCATACAGACACACAAAAAAATGCTTTTTTCCTTCTAATGAGAACTCTTAGGATCTATTCTTTTAACAACTTTCAAATATACTGACAGCACTGTTAGCTATTGTCATCATGCTGTATATTACATCCCCAATACTTATGTATCTTATAACTGGAAGTTTGTACCTTTGACCAGCTTCATCCAGTTTACCCATCCCCACATCCCACCTCTAAGAGCCACAAATGTGATCTCTTTTTCCTATGAATTTTGTTTTTTGTTTTTGTTTTCGTACTCCACATTTAAGTGAGCTCATCCAATCTTTGTCTTTCTCTATCTGACTTCTTTCACTTCATATAATGTCCTTGAGGTCCAACCATGTGGTCCCAAATATCAGGATTTCTTTCTTTTTAATGGATGAATAATACTCCATTGCATTTATATGCCACATCTTTACCTGTTCATCCTTCCATGGACACTTAGGTTGCTTCCATGTCTTGGCTATTTTTTTTTTAATATTTATTTTTTAGAGAGAGAGAGAGAGAAAGTGTGAGCTCAGGCAGACAGAGTGGTAGACAGAGGCAGAGAGAGAAGCAGGCTCCCTGCCGAGCAAGGAGCCCGATGTGGGACTCGATCCCAGGACCTGGGATCATAACCTGAGTGGAAGGCAGCCGCTTAACCAACTGAGCCACCCAGGCATCCCCATGTCTTGGCTATTTTAAATAATGATGCTATGAACATGGGAGAGCAAGTATCTCTTTGACATGGTGTTTTCATTTCTTAAAATATATATTACCAGAGGTGGAATTGCCAGATCATATGATAGTTTTATTTTTAATTCTTTGAGGAATCTAATATTATTCTTTGAGTCAAATGTTGCTTACAATGGTGTATGTGTTTGTGTTTCATTTCCAAGTGAGATTGTAAGTAATCATTAACTGAAATGGAGCTTCCCAAGACAGAGATGGGCATGGATGGGATTAAAAGGGAGGGAGGGATTGGAACAGTTGCCCCAAATGACATTTCTTAGTAGTTCTCAGAGCATTTAGAACAAAGCTGTGTGATGCACAAGACAGAACTCAGTACGTGCTAGTTGAAAAAATGATGTATACATTTCTAACAAGCACATTGAAAGCACATTGGGTTAGCATAACCTTGGGCAGTCTTTCTGCTGCAAGTATAATTCTTAGTACATAAGACATCCTTTGGAGGTATGATGGGAGGCTTCATAGATTAGGATAAATATAGAATGTGTGGTGAGGCTGTACAGTTAGGAATGGGGGCTTCAGAAAGCCAGTATAGGACTGACCTAAGGTAGGAAATATCACTGGAAGTAGTGATAAGAAAACTTTACTTTCCATGGAGCGCCTGGGTGGCTCAGTGGGTTAAAGCCTCTGCCTTCTGCTCAGGTCATGGTCCCAGGGTCCTGGGATCGAGCCCCACATCGGGCTCTCTGCTCAGCGGGGAGCCTGCTTCCTCCTCTCTCTCTGCCTGCTTGTGATCTCTGTCAAATAAATAAATAAAATCTTTAAAAAAAAAAAAAGAAAGAAAACTTTACTTTCCAAATGAAAAACATTCTTTTTTCCAGTGTAAGTAAGTATGTGTGTGTGTATATGTACATATATATACATATATATACATAATATATAAAAATATATATTTAAATATATGAACATATAATATTAAATATAAATGATATAGATATATATAATATAAATATATAGATATAGTTAGATATACTCTTAAATGGCATCATATAACAAATGATAGTTGCTTGTTTTCTTTTTTTCCTATGCTGGCTCTCTACTTCTGATGCTTTGCCCCTTCCTCTGCTCTTTCATGTCCCATCCATATTACTCCTACCTCTGCAACTACAGGCCCCACTATGTATCTGTACCTGTGTTAAAACTGCAATTTCTTTTTTTTAAAAGATTTTTTATTCATTTATTTGATAGACAGAGATCACACAAGTAGGCAGAGAGGCAGGCAGAGAGGGGAGGGGAGAAGCAGGCTCCCTGCTGAGCAGAGAGCCCAATGCGGGACTAGATCCCAGGATGTCGGGATCACGACCCGAGCCAAAGGCAGCGGCCTAACCCACTGAGCCACCCAGGCGTCCCAAAACTGCAATTTCTTTAACATTTTTCACCAAGCCCTTATGAACACTTATCAACATGTATACATATATATGTCTGTGTGTGTGTGCGTTTTGCCTATATGGCATAATATTACTATCTGCATCTTGTTCTGTTATTTGCCATACACTCATAAAAATTCCTCGAAGCCAACTGGTAAAACTCTAATTCATTCTTTTTAATGGCTACATAAAATCGCATGGTACGGATGTGCCATAATGTAGTTTGCCATTGTGCTATTTAAAATCAATCTGGTCTTGGTTAAAAAATTTTCCCTTTCCTCTAGACTGGATATGTGGTCTATAATTTTCTTCTAAAATATTTATTATTTCACTTAAAAAATGTTAAAGCTCTTAATTCATGTGTGTATTTAATTTTGGATATCCGGTGTGGTAGCCATTCGCATCAACCCTATTTATTAAGTAACCTATCTTCTGTCTTTCAATTGATTATAGGTTTTTTTTTAATTGAGTAAATATTCATATAAGAGTAGTATTTTTTCCTGTGTTCTTATTCCCTTCTATTGATCTATGCATCTAATGTTGTGCTGTTGCCACATTTATCTAATTGCTGTGACTACAGAGAGCACTGTGATGTTGCTTGAAGCATGTTTTTCCTCACTTTGCTGCTTTTCACGCTATTCTCGACTACTGTCACAGATGTATTTTTTCTTTAGATCATTTTCTACAACTGTCCCAAAGATGAGATTTCAATTGTAAATACATGAAATGCACACACATTAGAACCTCTCTAAGATATTTGCCTTCCCACTGAAGACTAAGCATCTTATTTTTCCATTTGCTCCATCCTAACCCATTTGTATGTTTTCTAAGTTTTTACTTGTGTTATCCTTAAGTGTTTCATGGTTTGATCTCTGAGATCTTGGGGGACGTAGTTCTTGCATTGCCTTATTTGGGGTAACTTGGGGGCAATGCGGAGGAGGATCTCCTTGGTGGGGACAAATTCTTCCGAGACACCTCACAGCACTTCACTTGCCTGATTCTCTCCCCAGCTAGCTACTGGGTTTCTGAACACAAAAGGAAAAACTAAACGCTGTTCTCTGGCTTTAGTATCTGCTCTGTTTGGCTTTGATCGTAGTCATTTTAATGTTCTAATTATTGTCATTTTGAGTGCATGTACCACGTGTGGTCCTTATTTTTTCACACAGGTGGTTCTCAGGGAATTATGCCAAATGGGGCTTTTGGGCATTTTTCTTTAAAGAGTTATTGTGGGGCAGAGAAGGGGTAGGAACACACATACCAAAATTAATAATATTTCCATTGTAAAGAAATTAAGATATTCACTGTAAGAATTTCCTACATATGTAGACTAACTTATGGTAAAAATAAAAATTAACTCATTAGCTATGACTCTTAATTTCTATGCATAAATATGTTTTGCTTTTTATTTGCTAGGCACCTGTGCTAATAAAATCCTTGGATTCTGAGTTTGATAGCAGTCTTAATAAAAGTAAGATTATAGAAACAGCAATAAAACCTATCATGCACGATTAAGTATGGAGGGGCAAATTAATTTGGCACCGCTTTGACAGAAAATTTCCCTTTGTTGTGCTTATTTGCCTGTATTTTGTACCAATGGCTTTTGTGATTCCCTAGTTTAATCATGCCTGTAAGGTGATGAGCTACATGCTGGTGACAGAGTATCAAACTCTAGAAATACATAGATATTGTATGTATGACATATTTCCTATGTATTTGACATATTATATGTATATGACAGACATTTCCTATGTATATGACATATTATACATATACATATATATAACATATTTCCTATGTATTTCTATATATATGATATATGATATATATGTGATATATGATATTTATCATATGATATATGTATAGAAATACTCAGGAAATACATAGAAGGTATAGCAGGCACTGGAGCCCAAACTGCCTGTAGCATTTATATGAAAAGGAAGGCCTAGTATTTTTCAAAACACTGGATTACTCTATGTTTGAGATATCTTTTTAAGGAAAAGGGTTCAATTTAATACTTTAATAGCAGAAGATGGGAAGTTTTTACATCTTAACATTAAGATTGAGAAAGTAAAGTCTATTAAGGGTTAAGAAAAATTGATGGCAAATTATACATCCCATGGTTTCCCCCAATGTCTGCCTCCTACTCCATGAATAATTTTGAGGTGCATGGAGAGTTGGAGACAAAGAGATGGCATTTTTCTTCGAGAGACAGTAGGAAATTCAGAACAAGGGTAGAATTTAACATCTCTCTTATTGAGATGATTAAGAGTGTGTGCTGAGTAAGAGCATGAAATGTGCTGTTAAATCATGTTTGGAATCCAATAACATTTCAAGTTTATAGGCATCATGATATAATTATGATAAAATGTAATTAATGAGAGGAGGACAGAAACTTATGTTCATAAATAATGCGTAAGGCAGTCACCTGAAGGTGAACTGGTAAAACTACTAGTTACTGCTTCACTGCGTTGGCTGTTATGCTGTATTCTACTGTAAAATAAACAATTTCCATATAGGTTTGTGTTCTATCCAAATGTGGCTTTCCTATTTCCTTTCTTATATGCAGTGATCAAGGAAACCTTAGTTGATGTCAGTTCTCAGGAAATGTAAGATATTATCTAGGTTAATATACGGCCAGTTTCAGCCCAATTTATTTGTGGGAAGATGACAAATCACTTTCTTTGCATTTACACCTGCAATAATACTTCACATTTGCTTTGATATACTTCCATTGGATACCATATCATTTGCATTGATGATATGGGATTTTCTTGAATTTCATGAAAGACTTCACTCCCATCAATGGCTCATACCCCATATATACTGTTTCACAATTGAGAAAAGATGATAAATATCTTAGAATAGGAAACACTCTTGATTCAGGAGGTCTGACATGAGGTTCCCACCCTACTCAATTTTAATTCTAAGGAATGCTTCTTCTAAGGAAGGAGAATTAGCATTTTAATGGGGGGGCGGGGAGCCAAAGAATGAATGTCTCAGTGTGAGACTGCCAGTACTACTGAAGATTAAAATAGGCAACAATGAAGTTTTCTACCTGGTCACAATATTCCACCTAAGAAAATAATCAAACAAAGCACTAAATTCTACATACCAATCTCTACTAGATGACCAGACCATGGAATTCCCACAGAAATAGCCCAGAATTGGAAATGTCTTTTATTTTTTTATTTTTTAAAAAGATCTTATTTATAAAAAAAAAGATTTTATTTATTTATTTGACAGAGAGATAAATCACAAGTAGGTAGAGAGGCAGGCAGAGAGGCAGGCAGAGAGGGGGGGGAGAAGCAGACTCCCCGCTGAGCAGAGAGTTGATGCCTGGCTCAATCCCTGGACCCTGAGATCATGACCCGAGCTGAAGGCAGAGGCTTAACCCACTGAGCCACCCAGGCGCGCCTGGAAATGTATTTTAAAAAGAAAACTATCTCTAGGAAAGTTCTTCTGACTCAAAACCTTAGCAAGAACAATAGTCAGTGCTACGATACAGTTCCCTATCCAAATGAGGATGCATTTGAAAGTGAAAGAGGGAATATCATAATTACACCCGAACATAAGGCAAAACCAGGACTGTCCTAGGCAACTAAGCCTAACAATAATGTAGTGTCAACAGTGAAACTGCCCTGAGTGGAATGTTTCTTACCAATTTGCCCCAAATCTTACCTCGGTGGAAGAAATCTTTCTTTTAAATCATCAACATAGTCATTATGCCTCTACAAATAGTGGATAAGATTTGTTAAGTATTCTGTGCTCAAACCACAAGTACATTTGACCTCTGGGCTGAGAATTTTACATGCATTATCTCATTTAATCCTCATTTACTACTTTTAACCCTTATTTTACAGTTGAGAAAGCTAAAGCCCTGAGAAATTAAAATGCTGGTGACCATTTGAGTGGCAAATCCCAGCTATGAATACAGTATGATTCTGTAATCGGCACCCGGAAATAATAAATTTTATTCTTTCATTATAGTTGCCTTTAAATATTAGAATCACAATTGTGCATAATGTCACCTTTCTCCATTCATAACAGACCCTGGTAGTCTATCTCCACATGGCCCAGACATGGTCACAAAATTCTTCTCAACATAACACTCCAGGAGACAACTGTCAATGGTTGGATCTTCCCATAGACCTTGAACTAGTCCAGATCCCTACTTTTACAAATGAGAAAACTGAAGCCCCATTGTTTTTGCTGAGGCTGACATTGTTACTATCCACCCAGCATCATCCTGTGTACCTTTTTCCTGCCACCAAAAACTCAGTTTTGTTCAACTCCTAGGTGGCCACATGTAACAGACAAGATCGGGCACGTTCAGGGTAGTATGGCCGTAGACGGCCACATGTAACAGAAGGCACTGGGCTTTCTGTAGGCCCGGGACATAAATTTGGATTAGTCCAAGCTGATCATCATGATGTCAGCATTCCCTTTACCAGTGGTCCACTTGGGAATGAATATGAGACAAAATTCTGGCCCATGAGATGGGAGATTATGAGCTACTGCCATAGGGAGAGGTAAGTCTGGAAAACTTTTTTCTTGAAGAAGAAACACATGAGAAGATAGAGTCCATCCTCTTCTTCTCGCCATGGGATACTATATAATCCTTGAGGAAAGGTATCATTTAGGATCTTGTTAGCCATGAAACAAAAGTCTAAAGCTAACAATCATTATATCATGGGGTTGACCCAAAACACTTGGTTCATTTTCAGTCATTACATGACAAATTCCCCCCAAACTTGGCAGCTTAATACAACACACATTCATTACCTGTTTTCATGAGTCAAGATTTTAGGAATGACAGAGCTGGATCTTGTGCTCAGGGTCTCTCAAGGCTATAATCGAGGCATTGGTTGGGACACATTTTCACCTGGAGTCTCAACTGAAGGCGAATGCGTGTCCAAGCTCACTCACAACATGGGCAGAACTCATTTCCTTGCATTTGTAGGCCTGAGGGTTCTGATTTTTTCTTCTGACTGTTGGCTAGAGGCCACCCCCAGGTTTTACAGGCTGTCCACAGTGCCTAGAGGCCAGCTGCAATTCCTGGACACATGGGCTTCCCTAACATGCCTGCTTCATTAAGTCCTCAAGGACAGTCTTTGTGTTTTCTGGAGCTATTTGTGGGGAAGAGAAGGAGCACAATAATTTTCCAAAAGTAAAAATAAATATGGGAGCCTGGCTTCAGAAGTGATTGGATGGTTTCACTCAGTGGTGTATGAGCCACCTTGGACAAACTGGGTGATGAGTAAAGGGAGAATTTTCTCTCTTCTTCTGTGGTTACCTATAAAGAGTAGAAGGGGAGAACTGGATCCAGAGAAGGCACAGGATAAACATTCATACATTCACTTGTATATACATTCATACATTCATACATCCATCCAACAGATATAAAGGGAGCACAGAATATGGGATAAGAGCTCTGACAGATGCAAAGACAAATCATACACAGTACACAGTCTAATGGGAGCAGGGAAAAGCAAGAAACACAAGTAAGTATAAAATAATATAGAAACGATTAAGTGCCATAAAAAGATGAGCATGCCTTGGCAAGGACGGATGCCTGATTTCACTACCACTAAATGCTAAGCTTGCCTAGAGGTAAGAGAGCCTTCGTCCAGCAAGAACCAAAAGATAAATCAGTACATTCAAAAACAGGGTGGGACAGCATTCCAAGCAGAAGAACAGGTAAACAAAGGGAAGAAGGAAGAAAGTGTTGAGTGTATGAGGAAATGCACACGTGAGAGTTTATGGTACAGTGTGACAGGAAAACAACACAGAAAGCTCATGGGCTTAAAGCCAGGAGAACTGCAAAGGCAGCGCATAGAAAGAAAATGTGCCAGAATCCATTCCATTCATTTAGGACTTTTTTCGTGAGACCACAACTCACTTATGCCACTTTGGGATGATTTATAAGAGCTAGGGCAACCAGCAGATAGAAGAGTTTCTGGATCTAGTAGGAGTTTAAATGAAAAGAATAAAAGAAATATTAAAGTTACAAATAAAAGAAATATTAAAGTTACTCACCGGGAACCATCTTAAATATAGTGATGTGATACATGATGACTGTGTTGGGGATGCGAAGTTACATCTTAAACGGAATCCTTTATGTTCTCCCACTTTTCTCCTTTCCCTGTACCTCCTCTCTCTGAAACTTCTGTCATCTGGTGGGCTCATGGACATCTTTCAGTCCTTGGATATCTTCTCCCAGAAGCATCTCATTCCAGAAAAGGACAAATAACTCATGGTAATTTTTCTCTTAAAGGGATAAAATCTTAAGACATGGTATAATTGTCAGGGTGGTAACTGTGGACATGAACCAAGAGCCAAAGCTTCACTACACTGGGACGCTGAGCATGGCTCCCAGTGAGTCCTCTAAGACGAGAACCCTAAAACCCTTGAATACTGTTCACGAGGGTCTCTGGTCTTCATACGTGTAATCTGCTTGACAGTTAAGATGCCCTCACATGCTCTGTACATACGTGTAATCTGCTTGACAGTTAAGATGCCCTCACATGCTCTGTACCTCTTCCCTCCTCCAAGGTTGTTTGACATTGGCCAACTCAGATCTGGTAGCCTTTTGGGGATTTTAAAAGAGAAGAGCATTGAGAGGCTGTGTGTGTATACTTCTCTGCATGTCTCCTCCTATGTAATGCAGTAGTCAACAAACTACATGAAGGCATATGAGTCCACATGTGACTTTTCACAGAGCAAATCACTGGGTTTGTGAACATGTGCATGGATGTCCGGCATACTTTCTGAAGCATGTGCTTTTTGGATGAAATTTTTTTCCTGTCCTTTTGTTTCTTCCTGAAGACTCACTATCCAGCTCTTATAGACTCACATTCTAGAACAGAATACAATCTTCACAGAGATTATCACTAATGTTGGAGACAGCAATAAACAGTATTCCGCTGAGACCCAATGTAGAGCCTGTTAATGAAGAAAGAGATGAGTTTTATTCTCATGTCATTCTTGAAAATATAGATAGTCTCATGCTAGACGAAGTAAGTAAGCAAACATTCCGCAGCTCAAATTTTAAACCCTAGCACGAGAGAATGAATTGGGAGCATCAGGTCTACAGTGTTTGGCAAAGAGTAGAGAATAGATTAATGAAAGAGGTTTATATTTATTTTTGGCTTGTTATAGTTTATATCTGCAAGCATGCCAGGATGCCAGCACTACTGTTTTAATGAAGTCTTAAACAGGCAAAACATGACACTATTTCCATTCTTTTTTTTTTTTTAATGATTTTATTTATTTATTTGTTAGAGAGAGAGAGATCGAGCACAGGCAGACAAGAGAGGCAGGCAGAGGCAGAGGGAGAAGCAGGCTCCCCGCCGAGCAAGGAGCCCGATGCGGGACTCGATCCCAGGACGCTGGGATCATGACCTGAGCCGAAGGCAGCCGCTTAACCAACTGAGCCACCCAGGCGTCCCTATTTCCATTCTTTTAAAGATGAATTCATTTATGAGAGAAAGAGAATATGTGCATGAAAGCAGAGGGAGGGGCAGAGACAGAGAGGGAAAGTCTCAAGCAAACTCCCCACTGAGCCCGGAGCCCAACACAGAGCTCCATCTCACCACCCTGAGATCATGACCTGAGCTGAAATCAGGAGCCAGACATTGAACTGACTGAGCCACCCAGGAGTCTCTGGCATTACGTCCATTCTGAAGAACGCATCTGCCAGTCTGCACCTTTGGTTTCAAGACAGTCAATTAGCACGCACATTCAGTGGATGCCTGCTCTGCATCAGGCCCTCTTTAGGAACGGAACATACAGAGCTACATAAGATACAGTGGGGGCAGTAGGGTTAGGGTTGGGGTTAGGGTTAGGGTTAGGGTGTGTCAAACACTCAAAAAGACAAACCAACACTCAAAATCATTTGCTACTAGGGAAATGAAGATCACAACAATAGAGACACCACTGCATATATGAGAATGACTACAATTCTGAACAATGACCATACCAGTTGCTGGAGAGCATGAGGAGTACCAGAGACTCTCACTCACCGCTGGTAGGAACATGAAATGGTAGTCACTTTGGACAACATAAAGCTTGGCAATTTCTTCGGGGGCTAACCAGTCTCAGGAAGCAACTGCACTCAGATATTTATTCCAACTGGCTTGAAAACTTGGGTTTCTACAAAACATACACATGAATATTTGGAGCAGTTTATTCATAATCGCCGCAATCTGGAAGCAACCAAGCCATCTTCCAACAGGTGAAGAGTAAACAAACTGGTATGTCCACACAATGTGGTACTTAATGACAAAAAGGAATGAACTAACAAGCCATATAAAAACATGGATGCCTACCATGGAGTGAAAGAAGAGAGCCTGAAAAACTATATTCTGTACAATTTTATTTATATGACATTCTGGAAGAGGCAAAACTATAGTGATGGTAAACAGATAGATGGCTCTATAAGCCTAAAACTATTCTTTTTTTTTTTTTAAGATTTTATTTATTTATTTGACAGACAGAGATCACAAGTAGGCAAAGAGGCAGGCAGAGAGAGAGAGAGGAGGAAGCAGGCTCCCTGCTAAGCAGAGAGCCCAATGCGGGGCTCGATCCCAGGACCCTGGGATCATGACCTGAGCTGAAGGCAGAGGCTTTAACCCACTGAGCCACCCAGGCATCCCCTTAAAACTATTCTTAAATGGAAAGTTTATTTAAATAAAAAGACAACCTACACAGATGATAAGTTTGTGGAAAATATAATAAATTCATGTTTAGATATGTTATATTGGAGGTGTCTAAGAATGATCTAGGTGGAGATATGTATTTATTCACTTATTGAATGGTACTATACACCAGGCACTGTTCTGTGCATTATACAAAAACAAAACAGAACAAACTAATCCTGTTTTTATCAATCTATAACGGAAAAGATAAATGTATAGTAAATAATTATAAAATGGACATAATAATACATGTTGGTATTGCCACGAAGGACTGTGATATAAAGGGTAGTAAGAATCTGATACATAAAAAACAATTTGGTTTGTGTGTCTAAAACTAAGGATAGGTTTCTAATACAGAAACAGAGGTCATTCCTGAACTTATAAAAACCCATACACACCTGATTATTCTATTTGGCTGTATCCTACAAGGATCTAAACTTGTCAATGATGTCAAAAAACAGAACAGAATCCATTTCTTCTTTGGAGGGAATAAAGGTCCAAATCTCTTGACTCTCAAATGATCCTGGATATTGGCAATCAAGGCTGAGTATTTAGAACTTGAAATGAAAACAAGAGGGTGAACCTATTGAAAAAGAACCAGGATTTGAGGTGGTATCTTCTAAAGGCTATGAACAAACTCATTTGAGGAGTAATAAAAACATATGGCCCTAAATGAAATAAAATAAAATAAAATGAAAAAAATATATATGGCCCCTACATTGGGCCCCATTGCCAAAATTTCAGGTTAAGTAGACGAGGCTGGATTTCTTCCAGATGATTCTGAGGTCTAGTGTTGAGTTAGGGTTGAGAGGATGAAGATACAGGTAAGAGTACTGCAATTAGCAGATGGGGTTAGCTAGCGGGGATCACAAGAGTGAAAGAGGAGATATGAAAGGTAACATTAACTGGCACAAGGTAACTGACGACATAAAGGCAGAGACAATGAGAAGTGTTGGGCTTGACAAAACTGGGAGGGGATGCACCTAGGAGGAGAGTCCAGGGTACTATTTTAAGGATACTGTAAACCTATCTTAACAGAAAGGATGAATGGTAGACCAGGATGGGAGTGTAGAGTATCAGAGATCCCGGCAGGCATCAAAAGAAAAACAGCAGCAGCTTTCAGGGCATGGGGCAATCATCTGGGCAGTCCTTCCAGCAATGTGAAGAAAGCAACAAACCGTGTCAGCAATTGTGAGGGGCTTGAAACTTTCTCAAGCCTGAGATTTGGTGGTGGAGTATACTAGTGAGAGTTTTTGTTGGAAGGAGCAGAAACCAATTCTGGTCATTGAAGCGGGGAATACACTGACTAAAAGGATGGTGAGTAACTCTGTAAGGTGGGTGAAACAGTAGATCTCCCCATATGTGTACAGACAACTGGGGTCCCAGAAACCAGGTAGAAGAGGCTGATCCTACACTTTCTAGGTTTTCTGTATTTCCTGCAAGAGCTGCTGTAAGTAGGAAGCAACAAGCCAGTTGATGAAAATGTCATAGGCAATCAGACCCAGTCTAGACCTTGAGTGGCTTGGCGCTGCTCACAGGAGAACTGGCCTCAGAACTTAGGCTGGGGTGAGACTAGACATGGCACTGTGATTGCTCCACCGTCATCCACAAGGGGACAGAGGAAATGTGAACTTTCAGAATATTATGAAGCCTGATCAAGCTACAGCAATGGTTTCAAAGCTAGGGGGTCAATTTTAAAAAAAGATTATTATAAGCAGAATTCAATAACTTAAGAAAGCTGATATTGAGCCAATCCTGACCATACCTTTCTAAAGAATTTTGCTATCATCTTGATTCAGTGATAGCCCCCTCAGAATACTCAGCAATTAATGACTTACCCTACAAAACGACAGATGGCATCTCTGTCAGTTCAGTTCACTTCGTATTTACATCTTATGCTTTGTCTTATAGTCTGTATTATACTTCCCTAAAAGCAAAGACTATTGAAGTTTGCCATTGTGTGTCTCCACCCCCAAGTGCTTTGCAAAATACTGAATTCACAGGAAGTACCCAGTAATTTTTATGCAAGTAACAATGGATTTGGAGGGAGATAGAAAGGGAGGGAGGTGGGGGGATGGATGGGTGGATGGGTGGACAGATGGATAAATATATTCTACGGAATCCCTGCATTTCTTAAGGGACAGTCAGGTCAATCTTAAAGGAGTTGATAAACAAACATTTTATCCAGGTAGCGTCCACATGGTTTGCAGACTGTCTTGTGAAGAATAGCACAAATTTCTCCAACACATTTAAGATCATATCCCTATAGATGGGTCAAAGGAAAACTAGATTTCTGACTTTAGCTGTTATTTAGTTGAATTCTGTACTCCTCCCCCACCACCCCCCACCACCAAAAAAAGATATGTTGAAGTCCTACTGAAGTACTCCAGTAAAGTTTCTTTACAAGATAATCAAATTAAAATGAGCTTATTAGGGTCAGCCTGAATTCAGTATGATTGGTATCCTTATAAAAAGGGGAAATTCGGATACAGGCGAATGACAGCCCTCACAAGACAAGAAACATTTGAGGAAAAAGGTGTGGTACAGATCCTTCCCTACCACCCTGAGGGGAATGTGGCTGCCAACACCATGACTTTGGACTTCTGGCCTCCAGAACGAGGGGGAGTAAATTTCTGTTTTTAAAGCATCCAGTGTGGTACTGTGTTATGGCAGGCCCTAGCAAAAGAATACAGTCATGAATAAGTTATTTGTGGTGGGGGAGATGAATGTCTGAATGCATGTGTATGCCTGTATTCCTTACTATGGGCAATGCTTGTGATCATTTTGTTCCTATTCTTTTTATAGAAAACTCCTGACAATAATCTTAGAAGTTTTTTCCCCAAACTTACAAAGTACAGAACTCACTAGCTGTAAGTAAAGAAAACTATGGAGATGCCACGTAGATAACCCTTTCAAGGCATTTTGCCATCCAGGGGAGAAAAAGAGGGAAAGATGGGAAAACTTAGTATGCTTATTTTTGGTTTTTGTTTGCTTTTTAGTTATTTTTTTAAAAAATTTTATTTTTTTATTATGTTATGTTAGTCTCCATACAGTATGTCATTAGTTTTTGATGTAGTGTTCCATGATTCATTGTTTGCGTATAACACCCAGTGCTCCATGTAATCTGTACCCTCCTTAATACCCATCAATGGGCTTCACCCAGTCCCCCACCCCCCTCCCCTCTAACACCCTCAGAGTCCACAGACTCTCGTGGTTCGTCTCCCCCTCCAATTTCCCCCTTCATCTTTCCTTTCCTTCTCCTAATGTCCTCCATACTATTCCTTATGCTCCACAAGTAAGTGAAACCGTATGATAATTGATTCTCTCTCCTTGACTTATTTCACTCAGCATAATCTCCTCCAGTCCCATCCATGTTGATACAAAAGCTGGATATTCATCTTTTCTGATGGCTAAGTAATATTACATTGTGTATAGGGACCGCGGAATGGGAGAAGATATTTGCATATGACACTACAGACTAAGGGCTGATATCCAAGATCTATAAAGAACTTCTCAAACTTAGTATGCTTGTATGCCAATAAGGATATCCAGTAGACCAGAAAAAAATTGGGTGAGTGACATCTTTGTATTGATAAGATGGAACAGTGTTGATAAGATGGAACTCAGTGCAAAGGTGACATCCTAGCCTGTGTACATGTACATGTAGTAATGTTTTTTTTTTCTCTCTCTCTCTTCTCCATACTTCTGAAACATTATTTTTAAAAAACTACAAAAATCCTATATTAAAACTTTACCTTGCCAAAGAGAAGAATTAGGGGGTGATTAATCTTATTACAAAAGAACCTTTTAAATAGCAAGCTCCCTCAGTGCCTTTAAAGGATTTTTAATATTGAATTTGCACTCCACTTTTTAAGGAGTAAGTCTATTGCATAACACTGGGTACATCTGTATACAATTATACAGCACAGAAGTAAAGAGACATGTGGCTACATGGTTGTGCCTATAGTTTAGTAAATTGAGGTATAATATAGAGCATTCCCCTACAGACTTAGAATTTAATAATTTGAAGGAGATTGTTTTGTTTAATTTCATCCTGGCAGGATTACGGAGTGGAGTTTGCTGACATGTTAGAATATTTTTCACCTGAGTTGGTGATGCAGCTGTCTGAGAATATTTTGTTTTTTTCATAAATTAATAAGCTCAAATGTAATTTTTGGTCTCCTTCACTGCCTCTGTGCTTTTATATATTCTGCACAAGCACCTCAATGTTCCATTCTATTTTAACTATAAAATATATTAATGCATTAAAGGGAGGTGGTAACGTTTATCATAAAGTTATAGTTTTTCCACTTTGCTTTCCAAACCCAGTTAAGTTAGCAGCACAAAGCATAGTTCCTTTATAATGCTTATGTTCATAGCAAAAGCATATAAATATTCCATCTACCAAACCGGTTCATAAAGAAAACGTTATAAGAAGGGATATTTTAGGTAACATCAGTACATATGTGTAAACCCCATATAACTTGGACCATAAATTTGCAGGATCTCAAACTCTTTGTGCTGAGAAGTTCATACAAACCTCTTAATGAGAGCAGAAGAAAAGCACCTGCTGGCAACTCCTCCTCTGTAATTATTATATTGGTGGAGTTCCTGCTTTACCTACAAGGAAATGAAGCCTAATTAAATTACAGCTCTAATGATACCAAGGAAAAATTAACAGTGAAAAATTCAGCCAATCATCTGAATCTTTACCCTCCAATATGGTAGCCATAATCCAAATGTGGCTACTGAACACTTGAAATATGGTTACTCTTTAAATTTTTAAAAAATATTTATTTATTCATTTGAGAGAGAGAGAGTGAGCAGGGATAGGGGCAGAGGGAGAGGGAGCTTCAAGTTGACTCTGCATTGACCATAGAGTCCGAAGCAGGGCTCGATCTCAGGACCCTGAGACCATGACCTGAGCTGAAACCAAGAGTCAGACACCTAACTGACTGAGCCACCCAGGCACCCCCAAAACATGGCTACTCCTTATTGGGATGTGATTTAAATGTAAAATAGGCACCCAATTCCCAAGACACAGAATGAAAACTATCTCATTAATTCTTATTCACATTGGTTATATGTTGTAATGATATTTTAGATATACTGAATTCAATAAAACATGTTATTTGAAATTAATTTAATCTCTTTCTTTTTATACTTTTAAATGGGGCTACAAGGAAATTTAAAATTACATATGTGGCTTGCAATTATATCTATAGGATAATGCTCCTTTAGATGTTTATTTATTTTGTAATCCATAGTGGACTTAATTGCTGGTTATCTACACATAAGTTTTTATCTACACATAAGTTTTTCCTATTACTGTGATTACAATCACAGATTCTGAAACCAGAGTGCCCACCTCCACATTCTGACTCTGCTTCTTACTAGTAATTTCCTTCTTTGCTGAGCCTTAGTTTTCTCAGCAGCAAAATGAGGATGATAGGAACACCCACCTCACATAATTTATTATGAGTTAATTATTCTAATTCACATAATGATTTTAGCAGACTGCTAGCCTTGTGTAGCATTCATAGGCTGAAAGACATCTTTTCTTTAGCCAGTGAAGTGTTTTTTTGAAAAATCAGAATTTGATTGCCTATGGGTGAGGCTCATAGTCTCCAGTTTAGATACTGGCCCTGCCATTCTCCATTGTTTATAAACAACTTGAATTGATTGTTTCTGTCCTGGGGACATCTGAACTGGTGAAAGTGCCATGGAATTGCTCAAAACAGCACCCTTTTATCACCAGATCAGAGGAACTTCAGGATAATTAGAGATTCTCACCAATCAAAAATGCACTTGGTTTGGTTTACTGTTTCTTTCTTAATTAATTGACTTACTTACTATATTCACAATGTGCCTCTTTCAATGAGGTCCCCAGGCACGACACAGTGATATAAATCACTAGCATTAAGTTATAATATAATAGCCCAGAGATATCTAAAGTGTTGCCCACCAAACACAGTAATGGTGGGTCTTAGAGCAAGCTTGAGACATAAACCAAGTAAAGTTCTTCCAGGCCAAAAGAGGAAGGGAGAAAGCTAGCATGCTAAGATACTCCTCCCTCCTCCCCTTTTTTTAAAAAAGATTTTATTTATCCATTGGTCAGAGAGAAAGAGCATACAAGCAAGGGGAGCTGCAGGCAGAGGGAGAAGCACGCTCCCTGATGCAGGGCTCCATCCTAGGACCCCGGGATCATGACTTGAGCTGAAGGCAGATGCTTAACCAACTGAGCCACCCAGGCATCCCAGATTGTTAAGATAGTCTATACCATTAATTTAGAAGGCTGGTGAGTATCTGTATATACCCAGTTGATAACTGAGGCAATTATGCAGCTCATTAACATACCCAGATAGTTGAGAGCATGTTGCTTTGGAGTTGGAGATTTGACAATGTTACTACTTCACTTACACTTTCTCTGCCTTCATTCTCATCAGGCATGCTTGGGAACACAAATCCTCATAGAGATCATGTCCCCTTAGACATCCTCCCTAATCTTCTTGAAACCTGAAGTCCATTACAAAGTCTCGTACTACTTCCCTAGTTTAGTCTCACTGCACTGCAGACCCCCTTGGTTGCCCAACTGTTCTTCCAAGTATCCATGTCTGCTCCTGCCTCCAGGCCTTTGTACACACAGTTTGTTCTGCCTTGAGTGCTCTTTCCCTGGTTCACTGCCTAACTCCTGTCTAGCTAGCCCTTGGTCTTTGGCCTTCTTGTCTAAAACTACCACCCCAAGTCCTTCCTTTTCTCAACTTTAGTTTTCACAGAGTATTTATTAGTCTTGTTCTATACATTTTACATATTTTTCTTTAATCTGTATTTCCTACTAGAGTGTAAGCTCTGTGAAGTCAAGGATTTCTGCCCATTGTCATGTTCTTAGCCCTTAAAAAAATAAAAAAATAAAAATTTATAATAAATAATGATAACTGTTAAGAAGTAAAATAATGTAAAAATTTATAATAAATAATGATGACTGTTAAGAAGTAAAATAATGTAGGGCAAAGAGACAGCAGGTCCAGCTAACGGATGGTGTATGTGACCAGGGAGGGCCTCACTGAGAGGGTGAGTTTAAGGGAAGATCTGAAGGTCAGGCAGATTTTCAGGGACAGGCATTTAGAGGAAAGACCCTGCATAGAAGAAGGCCTGACTGACATTGTCTATCCCACATACATAGCACACTCTAGTTGCTCAGTAAATATTAGTTGAATGGATGAATACTTTTTTAAGTACATAACAAAAAGAGCCCATGTTCATGAATAAGAAGGTTTAACATTGTTAAAATGATAATATTTCCCAAACTGATAAGGCAGATTCAACACAACCCATATCAGAATCTCATCCAATCTCTTTGTAGAAGTTAAAGCTAATTTTAAAATTCACCTTGGGCATCTGGGTGGCTCAGTCAGTTAAACGCCCCACTCTTGATTTCATGATCATGAGATGGAGCCCTGCAGAGAGCTCCATACTGAGCGCGGAATCTACTTGGATTCTCTCTCTCTCTCTGCCCCTCCCACCCCCACACTCATGCTCTCTCTCTCTCTCTCTCTCAAAATAAAATTAAAAGTAGCCAAAACAATCTTGAGAAAGAAGAACAGAACAGGAGGACTCATACTTCCTGATTTTTAAAACTTAACTACAAAACAATAGTAATCAAGACACTGTAGTACATACAAGTCAATGGATAGAACTGGAATTCCAGAAATAAATACACGTATCTATGGTTTAACTGTTTTTTGATAGAGGTTACAGGATCTTGCAATGTGGGCACTTTTACAAAATGTACAAAAGTAGTATTTTAGTTTTGTTTCATATGAATATTTGATTGGAATGACATAGTCCAACTGATCAATCTGTTAACCAGAAACCCAGTTTAAGAGGACAGTGTCTTTTCAACAAATGATTCTGGGACAACTGGAAGACCACAGGCAGAATTAATTTAGATCCCTACCTTAGACTACATACAAAAATTAACTCAAAATGGATCAAAGACTTAAAATAAAACTATAAAATCTTAGAAGAAAATTTAGGGGTAAACCTTTACGTCCTTGGATTTGGCAAAGGATTCTTATGACTTCAAAGGCATAAGCAGGAAAAAAAAAAAGGAAAAAGGGAGGAAATTGGGCTTCATCAAAATTTCAAACTTTTGTTCTTCAAAAAGCACCATCAAGAAAGTGAGAGAAAAACCAACAGAATGGGAGAAAATATTTCAAAGTTGTATATCTGATAAGAGACTTATATCCAAACTATAGAAAGACCTTTTCTAAGTCAATAATAAAAAGACAACCCAATTACAAAATGGATAAAGAATATGAACAGACATTTCTTCAAGAAGGATATACAAATAGCCAAATTGGATATATAATAGCCAAAATGACCCTCAAAATCATTATCCATCAGGGTAAAGTAAATCAAAACGACAATGCATACCTGACATACCACTTCACAGTCACTGGGTTGGCTAGAATCAAAAAGCCAGATAATAACAACTATCGGGGAGAATGTGGACAAGTCAGAACTCTCAGATACCACAGATGGGAATGTAAAATGTTTAAGCTCCTTTGGAAAACCACTCTGGCATTTCCTCAAAAGACTGAACTTGAAGTTACCTTATGACACAGAAATTCTACTCTTAGATATATATCAAAAGGAAAATTGAGACATATGTTTACACAGAAACTTATACACAATTGTTTATGGTAGCATTATTTATACTAGCCCAAAGGTCGAAACATCCCAAATGTCCATCAAGTGATGGAAGGATAAACAAATATGCTATATCCATACAATGGAATATTATTTGGCCATAAGAAGAATGAACATATGCTACAATACAGATGAACTTGGAAAACACTATGCTAAATGAAAGAAGCCAGTTGTAAGAAATCACATAGTATATGATTCCATTCATATGAAATGTCCATAAGAGGGAAAGCTACACAGACAGAAAACGGGTTAATGGTTGCCCAGGGATAGGAGAAGGGAGGGAGCCGAAGTGTGGGGAGTGACAGCTAAAGTGTATCAGGTTATTTCTGAAAGTGATTAAAATGTTCTAAAATTGACTGTAGGGATGATTGCACATCTGTGAATATATTAAAAACCAATAAATGGGGGCACCTGGGTGGCTCAGTGGGTTAAAGCTTCTGCCTTCGGCTCAGGTCATAATCCCAGGACCCTGGGATCGAGCCCCGCATTGGGCTCTCTGCTCAGCGAGGAGCCTGCTTCTCCCTCTCTCTGCCTGCTTCTCTGCCTACTTGTGATCTCTCTCTCTCTCTGTGTCAAGGAAATAAATAAAATCTTAAAAAAAAAAACCAAAAACAAAAAAACCAATGAATGGTATACATTAAATGACTGAATTGTATGTATACACACTATTTCTCAATAAAGTTGTCTTTAAAAGTATATCACTAGTTGACTCATCAAAAACCTGTACAGTAATAGAAGTGTATTTCTATGTGAAAGCTCAATCTTCAATCCAACTCCACATTTTAGGTCTACAGCATGATTATATGAGACATGATTCTAGTTTCTATCTCTTTTTCTTTGGTACCTCTTCTAGTTCTTCCTAATGAACATGTCATAATGCAAATAAGTTACAGAAGTTCTGTGTGATGCCTGCCGACACCCTCTGAGTGCTATAGTTGAAGTCTTCAGACTTTTTCATAAGTGACAGATCCACACTAAATATATGTTGAATAAATCTGGGTTAATTTCCTGTATTTTCATCAGTGGTACACTACATAGAAGAGTATATTCTTACACACAGAAAAACCAAGTCCAGAGTCAGAAGCAGGCAGAATGATCTTATTTTAGTGCTTAAGTTGGAATTACTCACTTAAAAATAATGAAAAAAGTTTCTGGGGTGAAAAAATGATAAACATAGCAAACACTGAATGAAATGATTCATGATCTTCCTCTGGTTAGAAACACACAGGCTGCCACAAAGATAAACTTCCAAGATACATTTATTGTGTCAAAATGTACAAAGGTAGTATTTTTCGTTTTGTTTCATGTGAATATTTGGTTGGAATGACATTGCCCAACTGACCAATTTGTTAACCAGAAACCCAGTTTAAGAGGACAGTGCCAACATGTTGCTTCTCTGAAGATATCTTTTAGTTTTCTGTCCACACAGATGTTCTTGCCCATCAAATGCAGCACCCAGGCATTCTTTTGCAATTCCAAATGGGGTAGCATATTAGACCTTAGAGACCCACAGTGTCTCATGCTTCTTGGTGTTACTTATGCCCACTGCTATGTGGTTTTAGGTAATCATTAGGTCTCTGCTTAACTTATGGCCTAAGCTCAGTTCTACACATAAGTTTAGAAGGCTTGGCCTGCAATCTTCTCTTGGTATAGTAAACGGAAGGGGAGACATTCCTTTTTTTTTTTTTTTTAACCATTACTGTATCAGAAAAAGAAAGAGAAACATTGCCGAGTACGCTCAGCTTTAGACTTCTTTACATCTGATTTTGAAAAATATATAAAAAATGTATATATTTTTTGCAAAGCTGTCCCAGAATGCTTCATCTCTGTTGGGGTGGAGTTCAGGTCTAAATAAAGATGATTAGGGTAAGACTTTATGTCCTTTGGTCACAAATTTTGACAACTGAGTCTGTTCCATAGAAAAACCCATTAAATTTTATTGACTATGCCTCCTATGCAGGTGAGCACATGAGCTGGAATCCTAACACTTTAACTTGCTAGCTGTGTAATATTAAGCAGATAACTCAGCCTCTCTGAGTTCAGGGTACCCCCCTGCAAAATGAGAATAACAGTTTTACTGACTTCTTTGGGATGTTATGGAGATTAAGTGGATTAATTCATATAAAGCAACTTATATGAGTTAATTCATACAAATTCTGCCCTCAAACAACTTAAATTCAAATAAGGAAGAGAGAAAGCCAGACATAATTATAAACTCAAATCGCTATCTTACAAAACTATAGCCTTTAACTACAACCCATCTAAACTTTTCCTTAGAAGACAAAATATCAAACTCATAAAAGAAAAGGTTAAAAAAATTCAATTATATAAAATAAAAAACTTTGTGTGTGGCAAAAACTTCCACAAGTAAAGCCAAAAGAAAAAAAATACTAACTGGGGAAAATACTTGTAACACATACTTCTTCAAAACGCAAGGGACTTACATAAACACATAGTAAATATGTGTTTATGCCAACAACACAATAGAAACAAATAAGGAAGAGAAAGCTTGAGTCTGGAGCCTTAGACCACTTGGTTATCCTGATACACCTGCTGAAAAAAATGAAACAAGATGAACCCAGAGAAGGAGACAACCCATAGGAGACTCTTAATCTCAGGAAACAAATTGGGGGTTGTTAGAGTGGAGGGGGGATGGGAGGGAGAGGGTGGCTGGGTGATGGACACTGGAGAGGGTATGTGCTATGGTGAGTGCTGTGAATTGTGTAAGACTGATGATTCACAGACCTGTACCCCTGAAATAAATAATATGTTAATGTATATGTTAATTATTTAAAAACGGGGAAAAAAGAAACAAATAGGAAAAATGCATTCACAGAGAATTCACAGAAAAAAAGAACTACAAATGGCTCCTAAACGTGAACCTATGCTCAAAGTCATTCCTAATCAGGGAAATACAGATTTCCGCTCAAGGAGGTTTTTATTTTATGTGTACACCACTTGCACACACTGCTGTTGAGAGCGTAACTTAGTACAACTTCTATGGAGAGAAGTTTGGCAATAACTAAAAAAAAAAAAAAGAAAAAAGATATAAATGAACATACCATGTGACCCAGAAACTCTGCTCTGAGGAATTCATGCTGCAGATATGCTCTATATAATCTAGGGTGATCAACATGAAAAGTTTTTCATTATAGCATTCCTTGTAGCTCCAAAATATTGGGGGGGGATCCTAAATAAGGTACGGTTAATATATTAAGAACAGCCATACACTGCAATGTTATGAAGGGATAAAAATGAGGGACCTCTTCATGTGCTAAAATGGGAATGCTCTACAATATCCAAAAATTATGATAGTAACAGTAACAAGAGCTAGTAACATTGTATGATTACCATGTGTTTTATGTAATTACTTTTGTAATAAGTATGTTTTATGTATTACTTGCTGTTTTATGTGCATGGTAATTTACACACAACAACCCTACAAGATACAAACTATCTCATTTCCCACAACAGAGAGGCTAACAAACTTGTCTGAGATCACTCAGCTAATATTTGAGCACAGCCAAATTTTGAAGACAGGCAGTGTAGCTCCAGTCTTTGCTTTTAAGAGAAGTGTATTACACTGCTTTCCCAACAACAACAAAAAGTAAGATGCAGAATAATATAATTTTCTACCATTCATATTAATTTTTTTCCTTTTTTTAAAGATTTTATTTATTTATTTGACAGATAGAGATCACAAGTAGGCAGAGAGGCAGGCAGAGAGAAAGGAGGAAGCAGGCTCCCCCGCCAAGCAGAGAGCCCGATGCGGGACTCGATCCCAGGACCCTGAGATCATGACCTGAGCCGAAGGCAGAGGCTTTAACCCACTGAGCCACTCAGGCACCCCCATTCACATTATTTAAATGCATTAAAATGACATTAGATTCACCCACATACACACATATGCCCCTCTTTATTTATTATATAAACTGTTACTGGAAAGACTATGAGAAACTGGTATCATTGATCACCCGATGAGGGAAACCAAGTGTTGAGAAGACAGAAAGATGGGGCTGGGAGATACTTTGCACTGTGTACCCTTTTATGCCATTTTCATTTTGAAATATTTTGAGAAAATAATACAATTTAAAACAAACAGCTTTTCTTTTACCTAACTCTGTGATATGGTATAGCCTATATCCCAGAGATATTACTTAGCCTGGTTTTAACCTACTTCACCTTAATAGAGTTTTGGACGAGGCCTCTGACTCTTGAGCAGGAAACCTGCACACATATAAAGTAGGATATGTCCATAGTGGGCAGGAGGTGAGGGCAACTATCTCCCTGAGATGTGAAGAGGCAATGTCCAGTATTGGGGAAATGGTGCTGTCTGAATGTGTCCTTCCTAAGACAAAGCTCCAACTTCTCCTAACTCAGCAAGCCCCAAAGGGAATCTGAGATAGGTCTGTGCCTAGGCAGGCACTGAGCTCAGAGGACCTAAGGTAGTGTGTTTATCTATCCTAATATTCCTTCTAAGTCATAATGTGCACATGTGCACACACACACACCAGCCATAAGTGGCCATTCTTCTGACTTCTTCCTAGAATTTACCACCCAGAAGTACATGACCACATGAAGTACATGAGCTGAATTCATCACATCTGGGCACAACAAAGGCAGCTCAGATCATTAATAGACTGAATGGGACCATTCTGAGCTCAAGATCTCACTTTCACTCTCCAAACACTGGCTGGAATCATTAAAACAAAATTCAGTTAACCTAAGATTTTTAAATCGCAGATACTTGAGCATCCATTATTTTGCTCCATACTACAAGAATAATGATCATATTTTCCAAAATAAATTGGATCACATGGTTTGGGTTTTTTTGTTTGTTTGCTTGCTTAATTGTTTGTTTTTAGCTGAGTCATTTGTCTATCAATTTACTTATTTGCTAACAAAAGAATAAAATTCAGTTACATTCATTCATCCATTCATTCAAATGTATTTACTGATTGTCCAGTATATGCTACAGGCTAGTCTGGTGTCAAACAGGTCAGAGTCTCTGCCCTTAGGGAAAGCAAATTTTAATGGAGAAGACAATAGGGAAAGAGAGTCAGTGGTGGTGGAGACACTATTCTTGGTTGAATGATCAGAGACACCCTCTCTAAGCAACTGACTGAAGTGGAGGAGGGAGGCATTCCGGCCAGAGGGAACAGCCAATAAAGGCTTGAGTGTGAAATCAGTTTGATGGACCTAGGCACCCACAAGAAGGTATACAGGTGGAATATGGAGGCCAGGACAGAGATAAGTTAGAAGGGGAAGGCAGGGAGCAGAACTGGAAGGGCTGATGATGCCAAACATTCTAAACACAAAGAGAAATCACTGACTGGTTTTGAGCAGGGAATCTACTTAACATTTCTGAGGATCGTTTGGCTGCAAGCAGGCAAAAGCGGAAGGGGGGAATCTAGGAGGAGGCTATTTCAGCAGGTGAGACAAGAAATGATGATGGCCTGGGCTAAGGTGAGAGCAGATGTTGGAATGAACACAGCCAGATCCAGGATGTATTTCAAAGGTAGACTCTACGGAGAGTGTGTGGTGAAGTATTGAGGGAGGACTAGCAATCAAAGATGACTGCTCCGGTTTTGACCTGAACATGTGAATGAGTATTTGTGCCCTTTATTGGGATTGGTGAGTTTACCTGGAAAGCAGGTTGGGACAGTGGGGTTGGAATAGAGTTCTGTATTGGGTATGTTAAGTTTGAGATGCTTTCTAAACATATAGGTAGAGGGATGCCTGGGTGGCTCAGTGGGTTAAGCATCCAGCTCTTGATTTCAGCTCGGGTCATGATCCCAAGGTCGTGGGATCCAGCCCTGCGCCGGGCTCATGCTCAGTGTGAAGTCTGCTTGTCCCTCTCTCTCTGTTCCTTAAGCTCTCTCTCTCTCTCTCTCTCCTTCAAATAAGTAAATAAAAGAAATTTTCAAACCACAGGTAGAGTAATTAAGCAGGCAGGTAAACAGAAAACTGTGGAGCTTAGGGGGCAGACAGGGCTGGGAGGTAAAGTATGAGTTATGTGTCACATTGCCTCTATTACATAAAATCAGTACATCCCTTGAAAAAATCTAAGAAAGCACATCTGTAGCACAGTTAATCAGACTTCAAGCACCTGGAAGGCCAGAAATGATGACATGCACACTTTTGTGGTTGCAGAAAATTTTGTTAATAACCAAAATCGCCCAGGCTAAGAGTACATTTTCTAAACTAAGACTGGTCAGGCTCAAACCCAGCTTCACCAGTTGTGAACTATGGAGTTTTGTTATTTAAAATCACTGTGCCTCAATCACTGTACTTCAACTTTTCATGTATAAATAGGTGGCAAATGTATATGACTTTTTACCTAGGCCAGTTCCTGGGCCAGACTCAGAAGCAAATAATAGTGAACAAAATCAATGTGGTCCTTGCTTCCAAGAGCTTAAAGTCTAATGGGTTGAAATGAAAACCACAGTGTTTTTCCCCCGGGTTTGGTGAGGATTAGATGAAATGATGTGTTTAAGAGCTTAGCACTATGCCAGCACTAAGCATGTACTTCATAAGTCTTAGTTTCTGTGGTTGTAGGTTGTTATTATTATCAGTCGTAAGTAATATCTAGGCTATGTGTTGATAATTAGCAACAAATGAACCCACTTTGAATTTAGAAAGACAATGAAAATATAAAATGTGAAGATACTCAACTAATTTAATAATTGGGAAAACACAAACTGAAAAGAGGAAGAAATACATTTTTCTTTTCTTTTGCCAGTGTATCCTTTTGGGGGCATCTTCTGTGGAAGAGAGGAAGTAGTCACTTTTATCCACTGGTAGTCGGTATATGCATGGGTACAACTTTTCTGGAGGGCAGATGTATATTTTTTAATATATAACTCATGTGTGTATGATTTGAAATGTGGATTCTTTTTGATAGAATAATTCCATTTTTAAGACTATTTCCTCAAAAAATAATTAAAATATATCCTGAGGATAAATAAGGGAGATCATATATCCTATATACTATAAGCTCCATGTGGGGAAAGACTATGTCTGATCTCTCCACAGTGGGATCCCCAGTGTCTAGCATAGCAGGTGGCAAAAAGTAGGCACTCAATAATATTTATTTAATGAATGAATGAGCAAATAAGCAAGTGTGCAGAGGTTTAATACATAAGGATGTTCACTTCAGTGTTTTTATAATTGTGATCAATGGAAATCCTCAATGTTCATTTGCAGAAGACTGTTTCAAGCTGTCTATTCCACTTAAAATAGAATCCATGCTCCTTTCCATCATCTGTAAAAGTTCTATGACCTGACTCTAAGACCAGGCTTGTATCTCATCTCCCACTCTTTCCTTCTTGCTTAATTCCATTCCCAAAACACTGTTCTTGCTATCCCTCAAATAAGGCATACATGATCTCACCTCATAGCCTTACAATTTGCCATTTCTGCCATTTGATATGCACATGGATTCTCCTTGTCTCAGCTCAATAGCAACTGCTCAAGAGGCCTGGCCATCCCATCTAAAACAGCAATTCCAACCCCTTCACCCGCCTCTTTATTTTGCCAGATTTTTTTTTCTTTACTCTTAGAGCAATACCTGGTAAGAATCATTGAAACTGTTGAAGGAATGATAATGTCTAAAAAAATGACGCTTTGTTACTCATAATATGAAGATGCATCAAAATGCCAGAGAAGCATCTTATCTCTTAGTGAGGCTGGAAACTTATTTCTCAATGTAAACTCACCTGGGAATAGAGACAGACTTTCAGGTCAAAAAAGAAATGGCTAGGACCTAATGATGCGTGGGTAATTGGTCTGCAGAAGCACTCTGTTTTGTATCTTTTTTTTTAGCTATAGACACAGGAAATAAATGATAAAACCCTCCCTTTTTTTATTCTAAAAGATTGCTCTGTAGATAAACCCAAAGAACCTATATACAAGTAACTTGTGTATTTTAAAATAAAATAAATGCATATTAACTAAATACGGTAGAAACAATGAAAAATATGAAGAAATTAATATTTGATAGGAAACAGGATATATCAAGCCACCTTTGAATTCATGGTTTCTAGATAAGCACCAGCAAAACCTCAAGCCAAGTGGGCTTCATTTACACTATTTACCTTTTTCTTCAATTAAGAGGAGAGAAGTGATTTAAAATATGAGTCCCAGGCAATCCCTTTCTTCATAAATATTAAAACACCAGCAACGTTGGAATAATTAAGGCTGAACTAAAACAGAAATTGTTTTCAGGTTGCAGTTCTTCTAGTTGGAAAACCTTGACGTTCCTTTATCAGCTCAGAAGAGCATCCTTGCAGAAAATGGGTCCAAATTACTACAGTAATGTCTCCAGTATAAATAGAAAATCAAATTCATACCAGAGCTTCATTCAGTGTTACCTTCTCAAAGAAAAATAAGTATGCTCCTATATGCCCTAAACTCACGAGTAATCCTACAACTAATGCTAAATAAACCAGTCTTCAAGGGGAGTAATCATATGGTTAAACTTTCCTTTTTTTCCTGATTGCTTTTACATTCAAATTAAATGAAAATCCCACTTGGGAGCTCCAGCCAAAGGTTCCCACCTTGAAGGCTTTTTAAAAGAACTTAAAAGAGACCATGAGTCACAGCCTCATTCCCCACCCTGGGCAAACTCCAACTGGGGTCAGAGGAGGGGACCTACAGGCTTCCCACCTGCATCCTCTTCAGCTCTCAAAGAACAGGGCCAAGTAATGACGCATGGCAAACACAGCATGAGCACGTGCACACACACACACACACACACACACACACACACACACTTCTTGCAAGCTATGAGGTAGATGCACTTTCCTTTCCTCTTTTGAAGTCCAAACTATTTTGGGTTTTTGTTCCTTCTTGTTTTGTTCCTTCTTGTGAGCAGGAGAAAGTACTAGAATGCTTGGAAGACCAGAGAACAAGGACTTTCAGACCCTAGCCACGGGTAAGGAACAGGGAAAAGACTGGGATTAATTGGAACTGGGGCGAGTCCCGTCATGATATATATGGCTTTCGTTATGATAATAAACCATTCCAGGAAGTAAGTTGCGAGGCAGAGAAAAGGAGAAGAAACTGTCTCTCTCCCCCTCTCCCTCTTCTGAAGGAAGCAGCAGCGTCTCCTTGCAGAACGACAACCCTGAGGATACAGCAGTTGTCTTCAAATCTGTGACCATAAAAAATCATTATCTCTGTGAAATACAGCAATTTGGGAGATAATCAAACGGTGACCAGGGGGCAGAGCTGCCAATCTGAAGGATTATGCTCCCGCGCGCCCGCCTGCGCCTGACCTTCCTGGGAGCCAGCTGTCGGCGCGGCGAAGACGCCCCATTCACTCCGGGCACATTCATTAGGCTGCCTTCGGTGCATGAGCCATTTGCATAACACCCCGGCTTTCTTAATTAGTACTTCATTTCTCCCTTGACTTATTTTGTGGCTAAGTTCACTGTCCCCCCTCCTTGATCCTCTCTTCCCTTGCTGAAATATATGAAGGAGGAGACGAGGTGGGCCGGGAGGATGAGAGGGAGAAACGAATCGGACTTGCAAATGAAGGCACTGGTAATTAGTCTATTAATATTTTCGGATTTGCACGAGGTTTCTTCGTGGAAAAAGGAACTTCTAATTCCACCACCCGCCAGTGGGCTGTGGGAGGGGTAGGTGGTGCCAGCACATTTGCCTCCTTCTCTGCCCCCTTACTTAGGATACACCCTCTCAGGGGGTACTGAGTCTCTGGTGTTGGGCTTTCAGAATTAATATTAATTCCATCAGAGGGAGGGATCGTGTGGGTCTACTCGTTGTGGAGCTGGTCTCAGATTCTAATGGGGAGTTGGGCGAATGTTGTCCTAGCAGCTCCATGCATTTCTAATTTCTTACTCTGAACTCTCTTGCTGGATGATTCTAATGCGAGTGGAAGGAGAGCAAATACATTCAACATGTGATTGTTACAGTTCTTCAGGATGGATAATTCAGATCCAAACAGAACCAAACGACTCTTTTCCTTAGAGCTATGGTTTATTTTACCCAATCTGAGGAGTGGAAATGCCTTACCTTCCCCTCATGATAGCTACAGCCTGTGAGATTAGGAAATCTCCAATTCTGTTCATGAAGAGAAGGCAGATTCTGCTGTGTAGGCCCAGGGGACATCTGATGTCTTCCTAGAACAGAACGGAAAATGACCGTTGCTAAAAGCCACAATAAGTGATACTTAGTCCTGAGATGTATGGATGACATCAATAGAAAGAATTATTTCTAGAAAGTCTCACTTACTTCTTTATCTACTTACAGATATAGTATACCTATATTTCTTTAAATATTTAAACTCTATAAAGTAAAACATTCTATTTGCACTATAATACCCAGAGGAATTTTTTTCAAGCAAATATTTAATATATCTTGATCCTTATTGAAAGTGTAATGTTGGGCAGAGTAGACTCAGAAGGTAAGAAGAAAGAATAAATCCTCTTGAAGTTGCAGTCTATTGGAGGAGTGAAGACACATTCATAATCGGGAAGATAACTATTCTGTGGCAATAAATAGGTTAACATCAAAAATGAAGGTGTCCTAGCCCCGGGGGTTTGTAGACTTACAGGAGATGGTAAGGCATCTGTTGGTTGCTCCTGTCATGTGAGTCCCAGGATCATGAAGTAGGATATATTTTTGATCACATCCTGTCACTGCACATGTATGTAGCAAAATACTTCCTATGTCGCAGGTTCCCCATCAATATACAGATAAATCCACTATACTACTTATAATTGTTAAAGGATTTACCTGATGCCTCTCAATACCAATAAAAAGATTAATTGGTGAGTGTCCCCTGAGATAGATTACTCACAATTTTATTCCTTATACCCGTGGTTGGAAAGATCCAAATGAAAAGCTGAAACCTAAACACAAGAACCTTTAAGTATTACTGCCTAAGGGAAAAAAGTCTTTAAGGCAGACTTATTAATTGTTTCAGTGATTCGAAAAAATAGTAATAATAGCCAACTACATTTTTATGGCATTTGTGCTCAACATGCTAATGTAAGTCATGATCACTTTGAAAATTCTTAACCTCATTTCTTTAAATATGGCTTGATTTTCCTCCTCCAGTGAGTTCTGTAACCACACCAAACATAAAGTTTAAAGCTTCAATGCAAACAGTATCTTAATACAGAGGGAGGGAGTGCTTTTTAAAAATCTCTTGCAACCCTATACAAGCGGAATCTATTTTGCTGTAACTACTAAGCACACACACACATACATACAAAAAGAAAGAAAGAAAGGAAGAAAGGAAGGAAGGAAGGAAGGAAGAAAGAAAGAAATAAAAAAAGAAAGAAAGAAAGACTTTAAACATTAATGCATGAAAGGAAACATTTCAACTCCAAACCATTATTTAGAGAATGCTGTAAGCAGTCCAAGGAAATAGTTTTTAAAAAGGAACTTACTCCTTTAAAAAAAAAAACACTGATATACATTCAGAATTTTCCTTGATCACTTTTCTTAAAAAGTAAAATTTATAAGTTACAATTATGTGGACAATATATATTTTTCATTACATAGGCATATATACTTGTATTCAGAATAAATGCATTTATATATGATACAATATGCAAATGATACTTTTTATGACTAACAGATACTCTTTAATATGTAATCATGCACACATGCATAATTTATAAGTAACATATACCTATTCACATTTCCAAATGCATTTCCTTTTTATTATTCCTTATTCATTCTTTATTTTCAACTGAAATCAAATTATTCTTTCACCAGGGACTCTTTCTTTTCTCTTGTTTAAAAAAAAAAAGTGAACGTAGTAATTGAATTCCTACAATTAAAACTCTGTAAGAATTCCATCTGCAAAGTTAAAAACACACAGGGCAAAGGAGAGGCCAAGAAGTTATGTTGGCAGCAATATATATTACTCATGAGCAATAAGAGGGGGTAAAATAGTATGTGAAGCGATCATTTGAAATGTTAAGCTTTGAAATATTTGCCCATAATGTTATTTTAACATAGTTGGTTGCACTGAATGGATGTGGGTCTCTGTCCCAAGTGATACTTCTGTGAACATAAAGTGTCTGCAGGTGTTTGCCTCCAGGTAGGTCACTGAAAGACAATGCAAATGAGGACAATTTCCCCAGTAGCAGCAACCATAGAAATTAACAAGCAGAAACCTGGTAGACACCGGCATCCTTCTCTATAGGAAGATAAGTTTCGGGGCATTTTAAAATTTGCCCTCCATTAACTCCTGGATTACGCCATCCTTCATGTGTGCCACCAGGTCATAAGCAAGGAAACCGAATATAAGAAATTCTCAATTATCCACTTACAGAATATGCACTTTATATTTTGTGCAGGGCATGTGTGATATTCCACACTGGCCACTAGCTGCCATAAATCTTGTGTTTGTTTCTAGAACACACTCCCTTCCATCAACTGGCCAGCATTCGGGAAAGAATTTTAGTACAAGCTTAAAATGGGCAAACTACTACCCCTTCCCTACAAAATTCATATACTATATTTCTACTTTAAAAATAATGTTTTCATAGCAAATCTTGTTTTAGATTATTACTACATATACTAGTTCAATTTGACCATTTTGTCATGGTCATTGATCATTGAGAAGAGGTAAAAAAAATGATTTCCATAATGTGTCGAGCTTTTTTGTGTTACTCATTTAATTTTCTTCAAGATTCCATGAGCTAGGTATTAATGTCCCCAAACAGATGAGGAAACTGAGGCATACAAGGAATGAATAATTGCTTGACTATCATAGCTGGAAAACAATGACATCAGCATTTGATGCCAGGTCACTCCAATTCTAATGCACTTGATTTGTGCCACAATAAAATGTTGCTTTGGCCTTCTATGTACAAGCAATGTTTGCAAATGGTTTGGATAATTGTAAAATGAACAGTATCTATAAAAAGGAAGCATTCATAGTGCAGTGAAACTCATCTAATGAAACAGCTCACAGATGTATATAATATATATAATGAAATCACTCAAATTTAACAGTTACCTAGAATGATAGGACATGCATGCTAATCAAGTCAGGCCAATGCAGACAGAGCAGAAGAGATGCCCTCCTGGAAACGTTTCTAGCATTCAGACCAAGATTTTCCACATTATTTCCTTGTAACTTATGCCATCGCTGGTAATCAAATAGGAACTTGAATTCTACAACACCGAGGCAATGAAATGTCCTGCTACGGGACTGCATAGCAACCAGATGTCCACAGTGGAAGGTCTGGGAAAGACAATTAAATACAGTACTTTCCCTCCAGGGCAATATTGATCAAAGAACTAACACATATACATGTTTCATCATTCAAATGCTAATGAATCTATAAACCTCATTATTTCTTATCTATCTTTTGAGTTTCCACAGCAGTTTTTGGTGACATACCATATTTATGCCAATAATGTTTGCATTTTTTATATGCATTTTCTGAGCCCAACAACAGACAGGAGACAACGAGCCAAGAAAAGACATTATACAACATAATCCCATAGCATGCATTATTTGGGGACTGACAATAGATACAAAATTTCTGTCTTTCTGTTTGCAGTGTAACTTGTGTCAAAAGAGGATTATTATAAGGTAGAAAAACAACAAGAAGACATTTAATAAGTGAGGCACCAGAAAACATTTGCTATGTGAATTCTGAAACTCTCTGAAGGTAGACACTATAAAAAGTTACTATGTGTTTTCACACATACTGCACCAATCCAGATCTCTGGATAAGGGTCAGAGGGCTCAGCAAGAACTAATTAGCTAAGAAGTCAGAGACAAAATACTCTTCTGCTTTCCTACTGGATATCCTTCTCTTTCTTTATTACACTTCTTAATGTATTTTTTTTGTTGTCACTGGCATGGTTTGGTTTTAGAGAGCACAGTGATATATTGGGAACACCATGACATGTGGAGTCACAAAGATCTGGGTTCAAACTTGTCCTGCTACTTAGTGGCAGGATGACCTTGATCAACTTAATTCATCTCTCTGAGCCTGGGTGTTTTCACCTATAAAATGAGGATAATAATTATTATTGCTAAGTACGTGACCTAATATACTTTACTCAACATTTCTGAGATGCGGGCTTTTCTATGTAAAATGAGATTAATATCTACTTTAGAGGGTGTGCCGAGGATTAAATGTCATAATAGCCCCACATACCTAGCACAGTACCAAGTGCCCAGTAGGTTCTAAGAAAATCAGTGTCAGTAATTTAGGCTAAAAGTTTATGCTTCTGGCAGAATATTTATAAAATAATACCTAAGTCATCTTTGCATATTTTGGTGCTATATATATATATGTGTATATATATATATATATGTAATTGAAATTATATTTATCCATAGTTTCATAGTTGCAATTTGTTATGTAATGAGCATTTCCCTCTAGACTATAAATTCTTCATAATCATTATTTTAGTACCAGCATAATATCACATTTTGGGGCATAATACAATTTGTCTAGTTAAATTATGATTTTGCTATGATACATATTATATTCTAGCATTAGCCACATTTCTGAATATTTCTGTTTAGTTCTATTTATTAAAGTACTTGTCTGTACTCCTGTGTCAAAAGACACACTGAACGAGAGAAGTTTGGGGAAGGAAATATAAAGAAGGATAAACTTCCCCAGCAGCAGTGAAAGGAAGGTAAAGAAAGCACAATACTGATACAGTGAAATGTAAGGAAGAAAAGAGAAATGAGAAAAATGTGACAAGGAGACCTCCTTTTCAAAGGCCTTACAGTTGAACAAATTTATAATTTAAAAAAAAGTGCTGACTGGTACTGGTTCTGATGGTCCAGAGAGCCCCTCTATATTGAGAAAAAATTCCTTAAGACAGATCTGCAAGCTCAAGTAGCTTGAATGCTATTATGCTGCACACATTCAAGGCTGGTCTAGAAAACATTAGAAGTTCACAGATCTGAAAACTAAGTATGGCTCTAAAATCCGTCAGAAGTGCAGGAGAGACCTGTCATTGATGTCCCCATTTCTTTTTCTTTTTCTTTTTTTTTTTAATTCTACCCTAAAACCACTAACAAGATTTTCTTGCAGAAGTGTTAAAAAAATTCCAAAAGTGTTTATAAATCAGGTAGATTCCCCTATACAAAATGTATATGTGTTAAAATGTCAAACAAAAACGTGTTGAAATTACTTCTAGTTGGAGAATGTGAATGACAATAACCGTCATGCTTTGGTTCCCCTTGATTAAAGACGACTCTGATTTCTAAATGCAAATTGAATCGACAGTTCAAAAATAAAGTAAAGGTAAAGAAAAAGAAAATGGGTAAGTAGAGCCAAGGAGCTTGGATCACAAGTTGAAAACTGTTTACGTCACCCCTGGAGTGGAACAGCATTTCTACTGACTCAGACTTGGGACCAGAGTCATGTAATGGGCCATGTTCAGGGCTAGGCAGTACACCACACTTTTCTGGGATACTGTGAAAGGAAGGCGTTTGACCAGTCTGTGTATTTGAAGAGAAATGCAATCTATCACTCTCATTCAATTCCGCTTCATCCATAAAAGGTGCTGAGGAGAGCTTTTCCCATGTCCAACAAGTTTCATCCTCACAAGACACATCCTTATAAGAAACCAGGTACATTCTTCTTCTCCTGCAGTTTTTCCTGCTAACACAACCCATCTTACTGGCCCTGGGTTTTTTGTTTTGTTTTGTTTTGCTTTTTTAAATGTTCAAGATGCCCTAGAATTTAATTATAAACAAAAGTATGTAAAACACTGCATTTAAAAACATGTATTAAAGTTTTCTTACCTTAGGATTTTGGGGTTTTCTTTCTTTGTTAGATATTTTGTTAGTTTTTCCCTTTATTTTTTTTTCTTTTTTCTTTTTATTTAAGCTTTATTTAAACATATAATGTAACCCCACCACCCTCTCCCAAACCCTCTCCCCCCCACCCCCCTCAGTTTGTTTTATGACATTAAGAGTCTCTTTTGGTTTGTCTCCCTCCCGATCCCATCTTGTTTCATTTTTACTTTTCCTACCACCTTAACTCCCACCCCCGTTGCATCTCCACTTCCTCATATCAGGGAGATCATGTGATAGTTGTCTTTCTCCAGTTGACTTATTTCGCTAAGCATAATACGCTCTAGTTCCATCCATGTCGTCGCAAATGGTAAGATTTCATTTCTTTTGATGGCTGCACAGTATTCCATTGTATATATATATACCACTATTCTTTATCCATTCACCTGTTGATGGACATCTAGGCTCTTTCCATAACTTGGCTATTGTGGACATTGCTGCTATAAACATTCGGGTACACGTGCCCCTTTGGATCACTACGTTTGTATCTTTAGGGTAAATACCCAGTAGTGCAATTGCTGGGTCATAAGGTAGCTCTATTTTCAATTTTTTGAGGAACCTCCATGCTGTTTTCCAGAGTGGTTGCACCAGCTTGCATTCCCACCAACAGTGTAGGAGGGTTCCCCTTTCTCCACATCCTCGCCAGCATCTGTCATTTCCTGACTTGTTCATTTTAGCCATTCTGACTGGTGTGAGGTGGTATCTCATTGTGGTTTTGATTTGTATTTCCCTGATGCCCAGTGATGTGGAGCACTTTTTCATGTGTCTGTTGGCCATCTGGATGTCTTCTTTGCGGAAATGTCTGTTCATGTCCTTTGCCCATTTCTTGATTGGATTGTTTGTTCTTTGGGTGTTGAGTCTGCTAAGCTCTTTGTAGATTTTGGATACTAGCCCTTTATCTGATATGTCGTTTGCAAATATCTTTTCCCACTTTTGCTGTGCAAAAGCTTTTGATCTTGATGAAGTCCCAATAGTTCATTTTTTCCCTTGCTTCCCTTCCCTTTAGCGTTGTTCCTAGGAAGAAGTTGCTGTGGCTGAGGTCGAAGAGGTTGCTGCCTGTGTTCTCCTCAAGGATTTTGATGGATTCCTTTCTTACGTTGAGGTCCTTCATCCATTTTGAGTCTATTTTCCTGTGTGGTGTAAGGAAATGGTCCAATTTCATTTTTCTGCATGCGGCTGTCCAATTTTCCCAACACCATTTGTTGAAGAGGCTGTCTTTTTTCCATTGGATATTGTTTCCTGCTTTGTCGAAGATTAGTTGACCACAGAGTTGAGGGTCTATTTCTGGGCTCTCTATTCTGTTCCATTGATCTATGTGTCTGTTTTTGTGCCAGTACCATACTGTCTTGATGATGACAGCTTTGTAGTAGAGCTTGAAGTCTGGAATTGTGATGCCACCAACTTTGGCTTTCTTTTTCAATATTCCTTTGGCTATTCGAGGTCTTTTCTGGTTCCATATAAATTTTAGGATTATTTGTTCCATTTCTTTGAAAAAATTGGATGGGATTTTGATAGGCATTGCATTAAATGTGTAGATAGCTTTAGGTAGCATAGACATTTTCACAATATTTATTCTTCCAATCCATGAGCATGGAACATTTTTCCATTTCTTTGTGTCTTCCTCAATTTCTTTCATGAGTACTTTATAGTTCTCTGAGTATAGATTCTTTGCCTCTTTCGTTAGGTTTATTCCTAGGTATCTTATGGTTTTGGGTGTAATTGTAAATGGGATTGACTCCTTAATTTCTCTTTCTTCTGTCTTGTTGGTGTAAAGAAATGCAACTGATTTCTGTGCATTGATTTTATATCCCGACACTTTACTGAATTCCTGTACAAGCTCTAGCAGTTTTGGAGTGGAGCCTTTTGGGTTTTCCACATATAGTATCATATCATCTGCAAAGAGCGATAGTTTGACTTCTTCTTTGCCGATTTGGATGCCTTTAATTTCTTTTTGTTGTCTGATTGCTGAGGCTAGGACTTCTAGTACTATGTTGAATAGCAGTGGTGATAGTGGACATCCCTGCCGTGTTCCTGACCTTAACGGAAAAGCTCTCAGTTTTTCTCCATTGAGAATGATACTTGC
>RCUC01110801.1:0-12107 GCA_003697995.1 Taxidea taxus jeffersonii
AAAGGCTGTCAGCACAGAGACAGGGAACTGGGGGAGAAGCAGAATTTTTTCCAGGAATCGCTTCTGGAAGCAACTCCTGTTGGCAACATGCGCGCACACACGCATGCCTGCTCCCAGCTTTTCTGAACAGAGTTTCTGTCATAGATCATCATCACAAAACATCCCTTTGGGCCCTGTAACAAGCACTATGGAGTTCAGGGCCATTGGCTGGTCTCCTGTCCAGAGGGTGCATGGTGTCCTGACTCCATGGTTACCAGGGGAGCAAGGCTTGGCTCTGATCCCAAGCACGATTGCTACTGACTGGCCCTCAGGCAGGGACTGAGAGGAAGTAGGGGACAATTCCCACTGATGGGGGCTGGAGGCACCGGACTGACACATGGGCCTGATATAGCCTCTGCAAGTGTACCCAGGAGCCCAGTTCAGAAACCTCTCCTGTGGGACTAGCAGAAGAGAGAAGAGGTCCTATGAGAGCCTGGAGTGGGGGTTACCACGTCCTGGGGAGGGGGTGCTGCCTGCCACACTGGTGTTCCTGGGGGGTCCCGGAGCTTGGGAAGGCAAGGGTCTGGGGGGCAAGTCACCCCTTCCTGATGGACCCTGGCATGTGTGCAACACCATGGTAGGCACAATGGGCACAGCTTCTGAATGACACCGTGGATGCCATGACTGGCAGAGTGTTGAGGTGGCGCACACAGGACAGATGCTCTGGGAAGGGAGCAGGAGGGAGGTCCCGGCAAGCCTCATGAGGAAGCCTGTCGTGGGCTGGGGCTGGCAGAGTTTGGGGAGGTGGAGCCGCCCTTCCCTATCCAACCTCAGCATCTGGAGCATGGGGCACGAGTGTGTGAGGGTGGCTAGTGGGGAACTCTCTGGGTCTAGTGTTGCCCCCTCCCCCAGTGGGGCCTGCCTGCAGGGAGTTCTCCTTTCTTCGGCTTCTGGAAGAGGAACTATGGTTGCCCCTTAAACACAGACCCAGAATAACAGCACCCACCAGTCATTCTTCAGAAAATAGCCCTTCTACCCCAAGGTTGGCCTGAGGAGGTCTTCTGTGTGTCCCTCAAGGGCCCCTTCCGGGTGGCCGTCCAGTCTCCCAGGCTCCTGTCCCTAGGGTCCTGAGCTGGGACAAGTGACCTCAGACTTGTGTCTGTCTCCCTACCCCAGTGGGCTTCTGGGCAACTTTGTGCCTCTGCTTCAGCCCTGCTTGGGCCCTACCATAGGGTTTCGTGGGTTCTAAATGGGATAGAAGGCTCTGGGTTTGGCTTCTGAGCCTGAGAGAGGTGACCGTTTCTAAAAGGAAAGACTTCTATTTCAGGTTATTAAAAAAAAAAAAGTCTGAGAGGTTCTGTTCACTGGGGAGCACAGGCTGCAGGACATGGGACAGGGTGGCAGGAGGAAAGGCATTCCTACTGTTGGGGCCTTGGCTGTGTGCTCTAGACCTGCAGCTTCACAGCTCCCTCCATTTCTGACTTGATCTTCAGGCCATGACCTAGTCCCTCCCCACCTGGGAAGACTCTGAGCAGCCCCAGCTCCCCTTCTCTGGGCCCGCTTCTCCCTATCTCCCTCCTGGCAGCCTCACTGGTAGTGCTTTCCCTCCTCCGGCCCCCTTCTCTCCCAGATCTCTTTCTCTTTGGATTATGGGAGCCTGGGCCCAAGGAGGATGAGGTCAGAGCACATCCAGGAGGGCTGAAGGCTGTATTGGGTGAACTGGGGCCTCCTTGGGCCTACTGTGGACTGGGCTCCAGCAGGGCGACATGTCTGAGTCACAGCGTGACTTGGGTGAGGAAGAGAGGGCATGGGAATCTGAGGGAAGGAATGGGGCGGAATCCTTGCTTTTTGGTTAGCTTCTGATGCAGGTGCCAGGTTTGGGGGTGCTCAAGCTGGAGTGGGGCCTTCCCGCCTGACCTGGCCCTCTCACCCTTTCCCCACCCCTTCCCTGCAGCCCCTTCATGCCCTCTCTCTTCTCTTTACAGATGGGACCCAGGTGAGCCCGGGTGCCCGCTGCCCCAGTCCCCCCGGCACAGGTAAGAGTCAGGCCTGAGGGAGCCTGAGGTGGGGAGTGCAAGATGAGGGTGGAGAGGACATAAGAGGGGTGAGAGAAGCAGGGTGGCTAGCTGACGGACCGGAGGGTTGGGAGGTTGGGGTTCTGAGTGTGGGACGAGGAGTGGGGCAAGAGGCAAGTCTGGCTCTAGGTTGGTCCCACTGTTGGAAGCACAACAGGAAAAGGAAAGGCAGGATGCTCTTCTTGTCCTTGTTGGCTGCAGGGAAACAGGAAAGCAAGTAGGAAGCTAGTGTTTACACTCAGACCCCTGCCTCACATCAGGCTCTGGCGAGGGCCTGGCTCTTGTTTGTTGGCCTCGGGCCTCACACTGGCCCCTCAGAGGGGGCACAGAAGCCCTCACAAGGGAAAGATGCCTCTTGCTGCTCGGGCGGGCTGCGGGGAGGGAAAGGATCCCTCTCCTGGGTTCTCTCACTGCCCCTTGCCTCCTCTGCCATTTGGCTGTTTTCTGGTTTAGGATGTGGCCCTGTGGCCAGGGCTGGAGTGGCTGATGGCCTCTGCCGGTGTCCTCAGAGGGCCTACCATGTGCCTGAGGCCTCGCAGTGCCATATGGCGGGGAGGAGTGAGGACCGGGTGTCTTCTTTGCCTTGCTCCTGGTTGTCCAAAAGCTTACAGGCAGGCTGGGGAGACAGGACACACCAGGAGGAGAATGCCATATGTGACCAGGGCCAAATGAGGGTGCAGTGGACAGAGTTCATCCCTTCAGTCAAGAAACACTAAATCCATACCTGTTGCCACATAGCCCTCCTAGATATTTAATATAAAAAACAACAACAAGAGAAATTGGAAAAAGAAACATTGATGAACCTCATCCCTGTGCCCGGCACTCCCTAGGCATTTTTAGGGGGCAGATATAGACATTTATTCATCAATTCAGCCAGTATTTACTGGGTTCTTGTCATGTGCTTGGTACCATTCTAGGTGCTGGGGTTGTGAAAAGTAAACAAAACTGAGTTCCTGCCCTTGGAGCTTGACTCTGATGGTCCCACCCACGCTGGGCTTAAAGGGCACGGAACCGTCGATGTGATTGGAATCCAGAGAAGGGAGGGATGCAGGGTGGTGGGCTGAGTGCGGGGAAGAGGGAAGATTCCAGCTGGACTCAGAAGAAAGGGTAGGATAAGGAAAACTGTACTCTGAGGGGGTGAGGGCAGCACTGCCAGGGGGTCATTGCGACCACAAGCTCAGAGGGTGAAGGGTACCTGGGCTTGTGGCAGGACAGGGCTTGACGGCTGAGAGCAAGGGTTGTGTTCAGATGTAGAAGACAAAGGGAAACTGGCTTAGCACCAATTGTGGAGACCCCCCACATGCTAAATGACCCAGAACCCCATTCTGAGAGTTGCTGGCGGAGTCCCCCCACATTCTCGGCAGCCCTGCGCTCAGAGGGAGGGATGGGATGGGGCCTCTTGGGCTGTGCGAGGCCAAGACAGCAAGCCTTGTGTCCTGTGTCCTGCCTGGGGTTCTCTGAGGTCCCTCTTACCTCATCAGAGGAGTCACCCTAGGAAGCCAAGACACCAGATGTAGAGGAGTGTGTTAGCCTCAGAGGCCCAAACCAAACTCAAGCTGAGTGAGAATCTGGGCTTCCCGAGTGGATGTGTGAGCAGGAATGGGGGCGTGGAGGCCATACGTGGCCTACGCGGGGCACGTTTGGAGGCACAGCCGTCCCCTCTGGTCTCTAACTATCTGGACAGTTGTGGTAGGCAACTCCCTGCTTGGCTCTTCTCTCGTCTCTAGCTCCTGGGCAGAGAACGTTAGAGCAGATGCCCCTAGTGCAAGATCCTCTCTCTCTACCCAGCAAGAAAGCCCTGGGAGGGGTGCTGACTTCCTGAAAGTCCAGGGGACAACGGAGCTAGAACAGTGGCCTTGGCAGGCCCCGAACCCACACTCACCATGCCTCTCACTGGGTGGCTTTGGCGAGGTCCCTTCCCCTGATCTCAGTTTCCACATTTGGGATAATGGAATAGGGATAACCACCTCCCAGGGCCTGTGGGAGTTTAGGGGCGGAAGGGTTTTGCAGGCAGGCCTGCATGTGTGCCCTAGATCGGAGGTAACGGTTGGTAACGGTTGGTAACGGTTGGTAATGGTTGGTAACGGTTGAGTTGGGTCTGGAGACTGCGTTCCGCGACTCCCTGGCTGCTGCTTCGTCACAGAGCCTTCCAGCGCCCCTCAGCCTGTGTCTGCCCTGATGGGGCCTGCCGCGTGTTGTTGGAGGAGCTGAAGGAGGCCTCTCCAGAAAGGTTTCCCCGACTGTGCACTCTGCCCTAGGGCCCCTGCTTTCACCCCCGCCAGCTTCCCCTGCTCCAGGATAATGGCCCTGCAGACGCTCCAGCTGCTCAGTCCAGCCTGGCCCAGCTGGCTGTGTGGACCTAGAACCTGGTCTGGCAGCCAGCGAGAAATAGCTCCTGCCCCCACGGCCCGGGAAAAGTGCCCCTGGTGTGGGCGCAGAGCACACTTGAGAAGAGGCGGCTGGGCCTGTCGTCCTCACAGGGACGGGCCTGGAGCAGTCCCCAGGGGTGTAGGGGCCCAGTGAACTCAGGAAGGTGCCCTGTGAATAGGGCTGTGCAGGCTTGGGGTGGTGGGCCTGGGCTTCTGTACGTTCAAGGCGCAGCCACTTTAGCCTCTGGCCTAGGATAGAGCATGGGATGGGGGGTGGCACCTGGGAGAGCCCACGAGGCCTGCTGGGGCTGGAGGGTGAGCAAAGGGGACTGGCGGATCACTGTCTTTGAGTGCAGGTCATTAGGGGGCAGCCTGGCCAAATCTTTATTCTGGCAGGAAGAAGGGAAAGAGATGGCAGGGCCCAGAATGTTCCCCCACAGGGGTTGTCACTCAATCTTCCCAGCTCCCAGCCCCTGCCCTGGGGTGGCAATACCAGTTAGTGGAAAAGCGTGGTGCTCGGAGTCAGGAGGGTCCTTTTGGGCACAGCCTCCATGGTCTAACCCCACCTGGTTCCACGCGCCCCCCACCCCGGTGAAATGGAGTTGGAGGTACCCACCCCGTGGGACCGTGGTGACAGAGGAAAGGCCCCTACACAGTGTCCCGCTGTGGCCCAGGGAGCCTGCAGGAGGCAGAGCGGGCCCTAAGTGTGCCCCCCTCTGTGTGCCCGCAGGCCGCCCCAGGCCCCGCGCGGACACGCCCGGCCTTCAGCCCCAGCCCATGGACCTGCGGGTGGGCCAGCGGCCCGCGGTGGAGCCCCCGCCGGAGCCTGCATTGCTCGCCCTGCAGCACCCCCAGCGCCTGCACCATCACCTGTTCTTCGCAGGCCTGCAGCAGCGCTCGGCGGAGTCCATGAGGGTAAGGTCCTAGCTCCCTGCCCCTGCGGTGGCCTTGAGCTCAGCCCCCAGGCCCCCACTCTCCCTTCCGCCTCCCCAGACCCTCGGTTCAGTCTTCAACTCCTTGCCCCTTCCTGGGCGGCCGGCCCTGCCCACAGCTCCCCATGGACACGCCGGTGGCCCAGCTGCAGGTGGGGCCCCAGGAGCAGGAGCTTCGGCAGCTTCTCAATAAGGACAAGAGCAAGCGAAGTAAGGATGGAGGCCTCCCCGGGCTGGGGTCCAGGGCCCGCCGCAGGAGGCAGGGTGGTGTGTGAGGGCTGGGGCGGGAGCTACTCCGGCCTGGCCAGGGGCCTTTCTCTGCTTGCTGTGAGCCGTCTGTGAATGTGGGTAGGGGGTCTGGAGGCTTTGCAGAAGGGGCGGGGCACCAGGCTTGGCTCTTGGTAGGGACAGGGCGGTAGGCAGGCAGTGGGCCGGGGAGGCCACCATCCACCTGCCTCCGACCCACTCCTGACTCCCCTGCCCCAGGTGCTGTGGCCAGCAGTGTAGTCAAGCAGAAGCTGGCAGAAGTTATTCTAAAGAAGCAGCAGGCAGCCCTAGAGAGAACAGTCCATTCCAACAGTCCCAGCATTCCCTACAGGTAATGCTCTCCCAATGGCTCCACCCCATGAGCCCTTGTACTCGCTCCACCTGCCTCCCAGCTGCTTGTCAGCAGACCCATCCCCCTCACCTCTAATTACAATGCTGCCCCAACCTCTCTCCTCCCACCTGCCCCCTTTTCTCCTTTAATTATCACTCCCGACCCCACCTGAAGCCCTTCCTACCTGCCCCCCAACCCCCAGCACAGACATACCACACTGGCTTTTTCCTCCTACACAAGTCCCTTTTCTCTTTAGGACTTCCCCGAAGCACAAAAATATCCTGATTCCTAGAGCAGTTTCCTCCCACAGGAGACAGAGTCCCCATTGTGACTGGCCCGTACCCAAGTCCTGGGACCCTGGTTCCTAAGCTTAGATGGAGGCCTGCCTTGCCCAGCAGCTGGGAGGGAGGCTGGCCCAGTGCTGCCACCTGGAGATGCCCCTATTCTTGATGGCCACACGCTACCTGGCCCTGTGAGCGACTGCCTCTCCTGGCAGGGCCTGGGGGCCCAGGCTCAGAAAGAGCCCTTGCAGAGCCTTCTGCTGCCAGGCCTCTGGGCATCCCTGCCCCTCTGAAGCCACCTTGGCTTTCCTTCCACAGAACTCTCGAGCCCTTGGAGACGGAAGGAGCTGCTCGCTCTATGCTCAGCAGCTTTCTGCCTCCTATTCCCAGCCTGCCCAATGACCCCCCAGAACACTTCCCTCTCCGAAAGACAGGTGAGTGGGACAGGCCAGTGAGGATCCTCCAGGGCAGGGTCAGGAGCCTGGAGGAGTGGGAGGGCCCGTGGGGCGGCAGCAGGTCAGCTCACCGTGCTTTTCTCCCTGATGCTGCCCTCTCTTGCCTTCGCCCAGAGGTGACTGGGAGGGAGGATAGTGGGGTAGTGTGGGGCCAAGTAACACCAGTGCTCCCACAGTCTCTGAGCCCAACCTGAAGCTACGCTACAAGCCCAAGAAGTCCCTGGAGCGGAGGAAGAACCCCCTGCTCAGAAAGGAGAGTGCCCCACCCAGTCTGCGGCGGCGGCCTGCCGAGACCCTTGGCGGTGAGGGCCAGCAGGGTGGGCGGGGTGGCCTATGTGGTCCCTCTGGGTCGGGGCCCACCCAGATAGAGTGACTGTGCATGGTTATACAGGCTGTGTCCAACACACTCGCCAGGGGGCTGATTGAGGCCAAAAGCCAGCCCCTGCTCTGTTGGCTAAGGTACCCTCAAAGAAGGGGCACCTTAAAAAAGTGGGCAAAGTCACCAGAGATGAGTGATGGCCTGCCTTCTTCCTGCCCTTCTGGGAAGAAAGCAGGAAGCAGAGGCCACCCCCTCTGGGGAAGGGGGACTGGCCCCGTCGTCCCGGCCACACCGGGCCTCTGACTGTGCTTCCCTCTCTGCTGCCCCAAGACTCTTCCCCGAGTAGCAGCAGCACGCCAGCATCGGGCTGCAGTTCCCCCAATGACAGCGAGCACGGCCCCAATCCAGTCCTGGGCTCCGAGGTAAGCCCTTGCCAGGCCAGGCTCTCTGGGGACAGTTCTGAGGCTCAGCCTTCTTCTCAGCAAGTAGCCCTGACCGAGCTGGGGCCGCAGGGTCTGTGCAGCCCGGACCTGAGCCTCCTGGGTGTTCTGGGGAAGGTAGGCCCAGGGTAGAGGTCTGGGACCGGTGACCCCTGCCCTGCTCCCCATGGCAGGCGCTCTTGGGCCAGCGGCTGCGGCTGCAGGAGACCTCTCTGGCCCCGTTCGCCTTGCCGACAGTGTCCTTGCTGCCCGCAATCACGCTGGGGCTACCTGCCCCTGCCAGGGTGAGTGGCTGAGGCGCCCTCCCCCCCACACCGTAAGCCCCCAGCTTCTTTCGCTCCCTTCTCCTACAACCTCACCCCAGCACCTTCACTGCTCTCTCTGTGGGGGATCTTCCCCCCGTGACTTCTCCCTGCCTCCCCCCAGGCTGATGCTGACCGTCGGACCCATCCGACTCTAGGCCCTCGGGGGCCGGTCCTGGGGAGCCCCCATGCTCCCCTCTTCCTGCCCCATGGCCTGGAGCCTGAGTCTGGAGGCCCCTTGCCCTCTCGACTACAGCCCATCCTCCTCTTGGATCCCTCAGTTTCTCACGCCCCTCTGCTGACTGGTGAGTTCTAAGGCTTCTCCAGGGGAGGGGCTGGTCCCTGCATCCTGCTAAGGGCCAAGCTTGGGAAGGGTCCCTTCCTTCCTTCCTGCCCCCTCTGCAGCCCCTCATCCTGCGTGTCTCCCCACTGAGCCTGTGCCTCCCTGCTACCCCGTGCCTTTGCTTCCTTCCATTCCTCCCTTTGGTTCCCTCCTTATGCCCCACCCACACCCCATTCTTTCCAGTGCCCGGGCTTGGGCCCCTGCCCTTCCACTTTGCCCAGTCCTTACTGACCACCGAGCGGCTCTCTGGGTCAGGCCTCCACCGGCCACTAAGCCGGACCCGCTCAGAGCCCCTGCCCCCAAGCGCCACCGCCCCCCCACCGCTGGGTCCCCTGCAGCCCCGCCTGGAACGACTCAAACCTCACGTCCAGCTGATCAAGGTGAGGGGAACTGGCTAGGGGAGATGATGAGGGGTTGCTTCACTGGGCCCCTGGGGGCTGAAAGAAGGGAGGCTCAGGAAGGGCTGGGACCTGGAGGGCCAGAGAGAGGATATGGCTCCCAAGGGCTCAGAGCCGTGTGGCCACTGAAATCCCAACAAGATGAGTGGCCACACAGCCCAGCCCACCATGGCCCACCACACAGCTTGCATCCCAGCACGGCTTCTCAGTGGGCATCTCCCTTCCCCAGAGGCCAGCCAAGCCTAGCGAGAAGCCCCGACTGCGGCAGATACCCTCCGCCGAGGACCTAGAGACAGATGGTGGGGGAGTGGGGCCAGTGGGGGATGACGGCCTGGAACACAGGGAGTCAAGCCATGGGCGGCATGAAGCCAGAGGCCCTGTTCCTCTCCAGCAGCACCAGCAGGTACGGCAGCGCCCACGTCCCTGGAAGGGTGTAGTCGGGAGACCCTGGGGCCTAGCATAGATGGAAGGGAGGGGGCTAGCTCCTCAGTGCAGGAGGCAAGTCTGGGACCCAGGTTGCCCTACCAGATCCATACCAAGGTGCAGACGTGCCCCCGCGTTGCACACGTGTGTGTACATGCATGCACGTACACGCATACACACACACAGGCATGCTCCGGCAGCCCGCCAGTCTTGCGGGAAGCCATGTCCTTGTCTGGTGCTGAGGCTGGCCTCTCACCAAGCTGTGCACATCCCTGCCCCAGCCCCTCTCCCCTGTGACCCGTTGTCCGATGTCCAGGACGGGGGCTAGGACCGGAAATGGGGCCGAGCCAGGTGTGGGCGGCACTCTCAGTGTGAGGCAAGTCATGGAGGCTGAGTTTGCTGGGGCTGCTGGAACAAGGACCAAGACCCAGCCCCTACAACGACAGAAGTACTTTGTCTCACTGTTCTGGAGGCTGGAAGGCCGACATTGGGGTTTGTCTTTCCTAAGGCCATGAGGGAGGGGCTGCTCCCGCCTCTGTCCTCAGCTGTAAATGGCCGTCTTCTCCCTGTGTCCTCACACCATCTTCCCCTTCTGCCTGCCTGGGTCCAACTTTTCCCTTTTTATAAGGACAAAAGTCATACTGGATTAAGGCTCACCCTAATGACCTCATTTTAACTTGATTATCTTTGTAATTACCTGTCTCCAAATAAGGTCACATTCTGAGGTACTAGGGTAGGGCTTAGGACTTCATGAATGGGAAGTGGCGGGGACACAGCTCAGCCCACCATGCATGGCAACAGGCCATGCACGTGCAGTGGTTCACGCACGTCCCTGTGTCCTTGGGCAGTTGGCCTGAGGCCCCTTACCTAGGTTCTGGCTTTGGAGTCCCAAGGGTCTGAGAAAGTCTGGTGGCACAGGGTGGTCATTCTGGGCTGCTTCTGGGGGTCGTGTGGGAGGCCAAGGGTTCAGAGATCAAAGGCCAGAGCTCTGCTAGGAGGCAGGGCTAAGAATCTCTCCCGAAAGGGACCTGCCCAGAGGTTTCCAAGGCCTTGGGCAGCAGCAGATGGAGCAGAATCCTGAGACCTGGAGACTGAGGTCCTCTGTGTCCCTCAGGTGTTCCTCTGGGAACAGCAGCGACTGGCTGGACGGCTCCCCCGGGGAGGAACTGGGGACTCTGTACTGCTTCCCCTGCCCCAGGGCAGTCACCGGCCCCTGTCCAGGGCTCAGTCATCCCCGGCTGCGCCTGCCTCACTGCCAACTCCAGAGCCCGCCAGTCAGGCCCGTGTCCTGCCCAGCTCAGAGACCCCTGCCAGGAACCTGCCCTTCACCACAGGTAAGGCCAAGATCAGGGTGGGACAGGAGAACGGTCAAGGGGCCCACAGGGGCTCAGGCACAAGTCCATGTCTGGTCATGCTATCACTTAGGACATTGTTCAAGGCCGCAGAGCACTTGCTTGCCCTTGTCAGAGCCTCACAGCATCCCGTGAAGGAGGTGGAGTGGGTGGTGGTCCTCACTGTGCAGATGAGGACACCTGGGCTCAGGACCAAGGTGACAAGCTGTGGTCAAAGAGCAAGCTGAGGGTCAAGCCAGGTTAAGGATCTGGGTCTCCTGGCAACCCAGACCTCCCCCGACCTTTCAGAAATGATATTTATTATGGTTGCTCTGTTGGTAAAGAAAGAGCTCAAAAGTATTTTAGAAAATTTGAAAAACAACATAAAACATAAGAATACAATAAAAATAGCTGACTGGTCTCCCACCACCCCGAAGCCACCTCTCCTAAATGCTGCTGTATAGTTCAGCACCACCTTTGTTCTAGAAAGCTGTGTATAGATACCACACACACTCATTGCGTGTTGAGCCCTGCTTTATTCTGTTAACATATTATGAAAACATCATGATACAATTAACCTTTAAAAATGAGATTTTTGTAGTATTTCATCACAGTATTTTTTTTTTTTTTTGACGATTTCTTATGGGTTGGGCAGATAGGTGTCCACTCATTTTTCCCCATGAGAATTTCCTTGTCCGTGAATCTTCACTCATCCCTGGCGTTGTTTCCCAAGGGCTGCTCTTAAGGAGTGGCATCCCTGGGTCAAGTGGGGTGAGCATTTTGGAGATCCCAGTGTCCTGAGGCATGCTGAGAGTGACCCATCAACCACATATAGGGCACTCTAGGTGGCCTGCTGGTCAACCCGAAAAAGTCACTGCCCCAAAACTGCATCTGTCTTGTCACATGGCCCCGCGTCACTGTGAGCTTCCCAGCTCTTGGCTTGGGGCTTTCTGAGGAATTTCTTTCTCCTCTCACACCCCTGTGGCAGCCTGGCTGGGTTGTGAACGTCCAGCATGAGACCCCAACGTTAGGCCCCCTTTGGTCAGGCTCAGAGCTCTCAAGGTCTTGGTGGCCGCAGGAAGCTGTGTGCGGAGGGTCAGGGTGGCAAGAAGGCAGGGGCTCTGTGGCGGAGGTGTTAGCTGGGGCACGCCTGTGTGTGTGTGTGTGTGCGCGTGTGTGCAAGGCTGAGGGGCTGGATGGGGGATGTGGGGCTGTGTGAGTCTGGGGGAGATGGGATGTCAGTTCTGGCTCCATGTGGGTGTGGTGTGTGCTGCCCTGGGGGGAAGAGGGGACCCCTCGGCTCTGGACCCTGAACCTTGCTCTCGGCAGGGCTGGTCTACGATTCAGTCATGCTGAAGCACCAGTGCTCCTGCGGGGACAACAGCAGGCACCCAGAGCACGCGGGCCGGATCCAGAGCATCTGGTCCCGGCTGCAGGAGCGGGGGCTCCGGAGCCAGTGTGAGGTGAGGAGGCAGCGTGGGGGTGCGTGGGACCACAGGGGGGCGGGAGATGAAGGTCCTGAGTGGGCAGTGGTCGTGGCAGGGAAGAAGTACGCAGGGACAGGGGTTGGGGGAGCCTGGGCTCAGGAGCTCTGTGGGCCCATCCTCAGTGTCTCCGGGGCCGGAAGGCCTCCCTGGAGGAGCTGCAGTCCGTGCACTCGGAGCGGCATGTGCTCCTCTATGGCACCAACCCGCTCAGCCGCCTCAAACTGGACAACGGGAAACTGGCAGGTAGGGGCCCGGTGGCTCCCAGGATCCCCACGCATCCCCGACCCAGCCAGCTGCTGTGTTCTCTTGTCCCAGCCCCAAGCAGCCCACCCCTCAGGCATCCTGGGAGTCCCCCTGCCGCCCGCTGCCCCCCCC